>JAQZBX010061471.1:0-17084 GCA_029593785.1 Cabassous unicinctus
TGGTTGCTGAAGGAGCCCTGTGTGTTCTCTCCACAGTCCCAGGTAGCCCTGAAGCAACTGCACAAACCTGAGAGCAATTGGGACCAGGTCTCAGATATCTGAATATCTGTGTCCCAGAGTCCCCAAAACTCTCATCAATGTAACAAAATGTGCAATTATCAAAGAAGCTCAGACTTCATATTAATAAAGAGGGAAACACCCAAAAGGTTGACCCTGCCATCTTTACATTTTCTCTATGGCACCACCATGTTCAATCTCCCAAGTGGAACCTTATTCTTTATCTCCTATATGCATGGTGTCTTGGATAGAAATGTCTTTTTCAATTTGCTCAATCCCTTCCCACCCCAGTTCTACCAGCGAGAGTGTACTTTTATCTCCTCACACCAGGATAACTATGCAAGTCCCTTAACTGGTTCTCCTGCAGGGTCCTCTTTGACTCTCCACTCTCTGCCCTACCAGCCTATCCCACATAGGCTAAGTTTTGTAATTACTTTGCTTTGATTTGGTCTCCCCGCTTCCCTCAATGGCCTGAATTCAATTCAATTCATCCAATCATTGATCAGATATTTATGATGCCCAGCATTCAATGTGCTGGAAAATATGTGGGATTCCAAGATACATGTTAGAACCTCTGCCTTCTATTAGAAAAGATAAGATAGTGACAAAATATCTGTGATAGAAGGTAGAATGCACCAAGAGCTGTTTCAGTAGTACAAGCAAAGCGCAGTAAAGTAGCTAGAGAATATGTCTGGCTGACAAGATTAGGATAGACTTGAGAAAGCACTGAAAAATTAACAGGAAGTTACTTGATGAAGACAGTACTGGTAGAGCATGGTGGTGCAGGGAAAGACACAAGCAGGAGCATGGAGAGGATATTCTGGAAATTACAGTCATATAATTTCAGTAATTGAGTGATGGAATAAACTTGGAGAATAAGATAACCTAAGTTTGTGGAAGGCTTGGAACTCCAGACCAAGCAAGGTGTTCTGTCTTCTGGCTTTGGAGAAGAGCCAATGTTTTTTAAAATCGTGTACCCTATTATTAGGTAATGTATGTTTGATTGGCACACCATGATTTAGTGAGCGGGATTTGAACTGAGAGTTGGGGGACTCATGAATTTCTGTTATAGCTACCTCTGTGATTTCCTCCAAGTTGCTTCATCTCTCTGGGCCTGATTTTCCTTATCAATTCAAAGGAGATTGAACTACATGATATTTAGCATTTATATTTATAAATTTATTCTTGGACTATGAAATGCTGGTTCTATATGAAAAATGAGGAAGGGGCTTTGTAAAATGACTGTGATTTTCCATGAACAAATGAGGTTTAGTGGAGTTATGTTTGATAAAACTGGAAAATAAGAAAATATTTGTCTTTAAACTTTCCAAGCTAATATTGCACATCGTGGTTCCCTGCCACTCTCACTTTTGGTCATGAAGTCCTTAGGGAAGGGAGGGCATTTGCTTTGATTCTTGTTTGCATTCCCAGCACACAGCAGAGAATCTGGCTCATAACAACCACTCAGTAAATGGCTTTTAAAAGAATAATCTCTCCAAACTCCATCAAAGACTCCACTCTAGAGGAACATCTGAACCAAATGCATGCTGAAGTATGACTGGTCATCCATATGCTAAGAGGAATTTCTCTTAGGAGGTGGATATGGGCTAGCCAATAGCCAAATGAGTTCAATTCTAATGACAGCATACATAGTCTAGGGAGCATAGTTAGAAGGATGATTGTGGTCTACACAGCTGGGTTCCCAACCTACTACTTCCCTCTGTTCCTGAAACTGAGGCTGCTTATTTCCCATCTGAGGGACAAGCCTCTAGACCTTAGCTTTGTCAAGCACCATAATCTTTAGCTCAACTCATTGTCTTGTCCTGGCATACGGCAAGAAAAGGGCCTACCAAGAACTCCTGAGTCAGACTCTACAGAGAATCCCATTTTGTTTTGTTGTTTTTTTTTCAGATTGTAAAGGAAAGTCCTGTGCTGCCATCCTTCTATATGCCCCAGGCTCCGAATCCAGTTTTCTGATATCCTGGCCTCCCTGTCTCCAAAAGAAATCACTTACCCTTTCACATGGAAATCCTTCCACAGTAAAGCACCTTCACTCTACTTAGCTTTGGGCTTTATTTGTATTAAATCCCCTTTCTAAGAGAGTTGACATGCCCTTGGTTCATGGTTTCCAAGCTGGCTTTCCCAATTGCATGCCTACTGCATGCATTAAACATCATTGTTAGAGGTGGCCATAGATCTACTCAGAGTGGACAGATACCATAATAGCACAATTTCAGGCATCTGGAGTGCCTACACCCAAAGATATCATCCACATTGATGCTAAATGTGCCTCATGACTTCTACTTGAGCATGGTACCCAGTTGCAACCCTACATTATGAGTCCTATGTAGATGATGTACATAATCTAAGAGTCAGAACGGTTTTTGAAAGAAGATGGCAAGAATACAAAAATTGCAAGTAATAAATACGTGTGCCATTTTAACCCACCTATATAAACTTCTATATGACAGCGAAATTTTACTGTACCAGTATGGACTAATATAATGAAAAATCCCTGTTTATCTTACATATTTTACTTGCTATGGAAATATTAAGGGAGTATACAACCTGTAAATATTTAGTTTCCTGTGATAAAAATCCAACTCAAAGTAGAATAAACCAAAGGTTTTATTAAGAATGTGTTGCCTCATATCACTGCAAAGTACAGGGGGATAGGGTTCGAGGCCCATGCTGAGCAAGCAGCTTAAGCATCATCATTAGGGCTCATGTCTCTTTCCCCAGTTCTTGGATAGCTTCTTTCCATGTAATTGGCATGAGGTTTTCCAGAACATCAAGCTCTCAGCTGAAAGCATCTTCCTTGACAAGCGTATCAGTTTCCTATTACTGCTATAACAAATTACCGCAGACTGGGTGGTTTACAACACAAACAAACTATCATAAAATTCTTGTGGTCAAAACTCTGAAATGGGTTTCAATGGGCTAAAATCAAAGTGTTGGCAGGGCTATGTTCTTTTCTGGGGGCTGTAGGGAAGAAATGGCTGTCTTGCCTATTCCAGCTTCTAGAGACTTCCTGTATTCCTTCACTTGTGGCCCCTTCCTCCATCTTCAAAGCCAGCAATTGCATTACTCTGATCTCTGCCTCCATTATAGCACCTCTTTCTCTAACTCTCTTGCCTACTGCTCTCATTTATAAGGACCCTTGTGATTGCATTGGGCCCACCTGCTATAATTCAGATAATCTCCCCATGTCAAGATTTTCAACTTAATCACATCTGCAAAGTCCATTTTACCATATAAGATATCATATTCACAAGTTCCATGGATGGGGACATGAACATATTTGGGGGTGAGGAGCATTATTTTTCCAATCACAATATTTGGCAAAAAAAAAAAAAGGCCCAGGGAGTACTTTGAGTGGTCTGGCTCTGTAATGTGCTCACTTTCAACCAATCTCTGTGCCTGAGAGGACTGTGCACTCTGATTGGCCAAGCTGGAGTGATCCAAGGAGTGAAGCTGGAGTGAAGCCGAGCCCTTTGGTGAGGAGAAAGAGGCAGAAGGCTTTACCTCCAACATACCACATACAATGGTTTCTCTGCAGGAAGAAAAGGGGTTTCTTACCAGAGTAGGGCAAAGGGATATTGGAAAAGTAAACAAACACCAATATCTATTAATATCCATTGCAAGAGGCAGGCAGATAAACGGGCATATTTGTCTCGTTCCCAACCATCTAACACAGGCACTATGGAATGAATATTGCCCACCCTAGATTCCTCTTTTAAAATATATGTATTGGGATTGGGGTGAGAATAAAGATTCTTGGTGAGTCACATATGAACCTGTTAATCAAAATCTTATTCTTTACGCTGAGGCAATAGGCTGCTTTTCAATTAGAGGACCTTGAAATAAGAGGTCCCAAAGAGGGCATAAAGGAATGGTAGAGAGAACATGAAGATCACACCTATCTCCTCACAGCCATGTCCTGGGCCAGCCCTGATTCTTCTCATTTCTACATGGAAATGGACCCTTGACAAATGAACCTATCTCATAAATGGGGATCTTGCCTTCTCGATTCATCCACTTCCCTATACCTTCCTTAGCACCTTCCTATACAGGGGACTATTCACAGCTTTAATCTCAGAACTCCCATCTATTACTCCTGTAACATGGCAAGTTCTGCGCTGGCCCAGGGCCCCAGAGGAATGGCAATTGCTCATGAGCAGCTCTATCCCTCCCTGGACAGCAACTCTTCCACATTTGGGCATTAATTTATGATCAAGCATTGATGAATCATGCCATTTTACTGAAAAGCACAGTCCTTAAGTCAACCACCTAATCTAAGGGAAGAAATTAAACTCTAAACCAACATAAACACATTACAAGTCATTAGTGTAATTAAAAAGGAATGTATAATTAAAACATTTGTGTATTTTAGCTCAAATTCATCTGCGGTTGGAAATTTTAATGAACTGTTCATCAAAGAAGTCTCGGGAGTCTGGGGATAAGTTTAGCATAACAAGAAACTGAATGTTTTCTTCCCCCCCTTCTTCAGGAGCCCCATTCCCTCTGGTTTCTAAAAAGCAACCTGTCATTGGTTCCACCAAACTAATAAAGATTCTAAGTGGTTATGATTGCTTCCGTGTTTTAAACTGATGTTATCTTTTTATCCCTTAAGAATCATGTTTTTCATAATTACTTCTCTTTTGTCCTTTCCTTAAGACAAATGATTTTGTAATTAGCGATGAAGGAAGGACTCGTCACTCCAAGACATCTGTCAAGTTGTCAGGAAGTATGTCTCCCTGTAGCTATATTTAAACTTTCTGTTTAATAGCCTCTTGCTTTATTTCACAAGAACATCTCTGCGGAATCATGCCCAGGATCCCCTAATGATCAGGTTCCATAAAACACAGAGCAATTAGACTATAAGAAATATCGCTCCCCAGAACGTTCTTCATAATGTGCACCTCTCGCTCTTAGCATTCCTTTCACTGGGCCTCCCCGCCACGCAGTCTCTTCCCTCCCCATGCTCCACGGCTCTGGCTTTAGTCTCTAGCAGATGAGATGACTGAGTGTGTCAACAATTAGGCTGACATTTTCCCCAACTTCAGCATTTGGTTGTACCCATGTTCTGTCTGTCTCCGAATGAATGGTAAACTACTGTGAGAAACAGAATACTTCTCTCTTGGAGGGAGCACGGCCATACCTGTGCTGTGTACTTCATGTGTACCCTACAGAGAATCGACGCGCTCACTCTCATGTTTGCTGTTCTTCTCTAGAGTCTGCAGCAAGGAACAGCCTCCCGGTGACGCCTAAAGCCTCCTTCCTTAGGAACAGAATCTAGACTGACAGGAATATCCTGTGGAGTGCTGAGGAATTTGCAAAGCCCGCCTTTCCCAAAGGATTCAAATTATCACAGATCTCCAAATAGGAGGACATTCTGTCAATAGCTAAAACCCTAAATCTCACAGAAATCTCAAGTTGCTCTAATCACTCACTCTTTTTACTCTTCCAGAGCTTGTTTAACCCAAGACTTTTGCTCTTCAGGAGAAAGTTAAACACAGAGAGTACAATAATTTTCCAATAGTCATAGACAAGTTTCAGGCAGATTCAGGGATAGCAAAACTTAGTGAACTGCGGTCTCATTCTGACTTCCCCTCCAACCCAGGCAGAAACAAAGAAACAGGACTGGCCTATGGCAAATTAATATTTTAGGAGAAAATTGCAGTTGGCACATTTCCTCCTCTTTTCAAGCATGCTTCCCAACTCCCTTTCCTTCCAAACATCCATGCCACTGGCCTAGGTCACAGGGAACTACCAAATCTTGAGTTTATCTGAAAAGCCAATTTGGAAAAAGCAGAAAAACTATTTTTAAGATGTTTTCCCTCACAGGGGTATTTGCCTTTGATACTTGTCTCTCTGGAAGATCAAAAAGGCTCTCTGAGACATAATAATAATAATTATTATCATTATTATTATTATTATGGCATTGTAAGATAGAATGTCAGGCATCAAAGAGCATGGGGTGTGGGGCTTTTTGTTTTCTGATGGAACAGAGACTGGTACTTGCCCCCCTCTCATTGCATTGTATTGGTAGCTGCTTATTCTTCCTGCCTGGATATAGTACATGGGCAAGGTACAAGACATGGGCAGAAGTGTGACAATCTCCTCACCTGGAAAGATAAGGGAAAAAATAAATAAATCAGTGTGTGCACTTTACAAACATTTCTTCCTGAAGCTCATGGATCATGATTATATTTAAGATGAAATAAAGTCACAAAATGCCTCAAAGCCTGCACTTCTCTTTTCCTACGCCAAATGCCACTTCTCCCTTGTGTCTATTTCCATGCTCCCTTAAATTATCTTCACTTCTGTTTCATCTTTTTTTCAAACCATTCTTCACACCAATGTCAGACGGATCATCTTAAAACACTAGTTGTATCACTATGTTGTCTTTCTGTTGCCAAGAGGCTGGAGAGGCTCCCAAACCCCTATGGGTTAAACATGACTTCATGCCATATGCCCTCCCCTCATTCCTCTATATTGCTCATCATTTCTTAGCAATGGACTTCTGGGATCATTAAACTGGGCACATCTCTTTGATCCACCCACTCCATTCTAATTCTGATTGGCTTACCTTTGTTTGAAATATTGCCGAAAGTAGAAATATAGACAGGGTCTGGGGTGCTGAAAATACCATGTAGCAGTCATGCTGGCCCTCTAGACTTCTTTCAAGTGATAGGGAATGATAGAGAAACCCCAATCTTGCTTAAGCCACTGTCATTACCATTGCTGATTACAGGGAGTGGAATACAATTCTTAACTGACAGTGATACCCGGGAACAACTGATTTCAACTGTATCACCTATTCGGTATTCATACTCAAGGACAGAAGACCTCTTCACATTATTTTTTCTTTGCTTTGTTTGTTTGTTTGAAGTTTTGTGTAGGAAGCCCTGGAGCTCTGATACTGTTTAATTCAAATGATGAAAACCTCCTAGGAGTCCTTACTTGGAAGGTGCTACCACCCAGCACCTCCAGGATTCATCCCTGGACTCTACTTCCTCTTCTCCAGCCAGTGCCCTTCCTGATCAGTAATCAAAAGGAGGAAATCATATAAATCAAATAAACAGTCATGTCTCTTTCCCAGGCCATATCTATTTCATTTGAGTCTGCTCAGTAATTGACACGGTCTTGAATGGTTCCCAATTCTTCATGTGAGCTTGTAAACTTATTGAGGCACACCTGGAGCACAGAAGGGGGAAACTAAAAAAAAAATAATAATTTTTAGATTTTTCAGAACATAGAAGTTAATATTTGTGGATTGAATATGTAAAAAAATGAATTGTAGACAGTGAAAATTTTATTTAAAGAAAGAACAAGGAAAAAATAAGGTACTATAATAGCATGCGTAAGTGGAAAAATTTTATATGAGGAAACTCCAAAGCTTCACATACGTTTACATCATGTGAAGTGGGTGATATTTTTAACTTGTTTTATGATTTTTTTGGAAAATACCCTAGTGCCACACCTGATCTTCCCCTCTCCCACTCCTTGATGCAATATTTATTGGTTTGCTGGGAGATTTTAATGTTTCTATTTTAAATGTGTATGTCTTTAAGGGAAAAGAGAAGATACTAAGCACAGACAGAATTTGGTGTGTGTGGGGGTGTGTGTGTGTAAAATGCCAGAAAATAGAACAAGGATCTCTCCAAGACTCTCAGGCTGTACCTAAGAAGAAAAGTCTGAGGAGGATAGCCATGGTCAGCCTTCCTGAGATTATCATGCCCCACTGTGGCACGGAAGCGAGGGAAACCTTTCATGACCCAAAGTGTGGTGTGGAAGTTGCCTATGTGTGGTGTGGATACAACAGCAAGAATCACTGAACAAAGACTGATGGAGGAAAGGGTCAATAGCAGCCTGCCTGGACCAATGATCAGGAACAAGGTGAACTCTCCCCTCTAAACTCTCATGTACTGAGCCCAAACCCTTGTGGGAAATAAAATCAGGGGAAACTTTAAGTTGACTAAGATTAAAATTCTGAGGACTGAAAACTTGAAATTAAGTTTAATTGTAGAAGAAGAAAATGATCATTTTTGCATATCTGAGTTGCAGACTGAGATTTGTAACTATTCTTTCTTTGAGATTAATGAAGGCACTTTTGCATCTTGCTAGTTGACTCCAAACCTCTGTAAGTTGGTCAGGGTTGCCACAGGTCATCCTCAACTTTGTTATTATTATCAGCATCATCTCCATTTTACAAAAAGACAAAGAAAAGCAAAGAGGTTCAAGTATCTTGCCAAATAGAGACATTCTCACATATAGAAACAGGGTAAGCATGAAGCACAGGGTATGAAGATGTTATTTGATGGGCGCCAAGAAAGATGCTTCCAAATATCACCTCTAGGCATCATGATTCATCCTTTAGGTTGGGAAGGCTTCTCTGCTAAATGTAAGCCTCTATGGGGGAAGTGATACGTTGAGCTCCCAACATCCTAATATGAAGACGCTTATGAGGTCACCATTCTGAGAGGCTGCAAGGATTCTAGAATAACAAGAATTTGAGGGAATCAAGAAAACCAAAATAGGGAGATAGGCTTGGACCTTGCTGTAGGATGACACTGGAGTCAGTTACAAGTGAACCTCGTTCACAAATCTAGAATCAATCTTAGAGCTGTTTTTGAATATATATTATCAACTCTCTGTCCAGGAATCCTATTTGTATCTTTTTTTCCCAATTTATTCTGCAACACGAGACTAATACATTAGGCACATAAAAAAGCTCATTCATTTACATACTCACATACATTCTCAAACATGTATGACCAAATACACTAAACTTTGTGATCTATAGAGGGATGATTGAATGTTGAATAAAACATCAAAGAAACAAATATCCTAGAATTTAGTCACCAGGTCCATAGACCTTTCTTGATCACTCTGTCAGATTTCACCTGAGATGCCATCATAGATATATTTGTAATGCTTGTTTGTTTATGGCCAGATCAAAGGCTTTTTAATGTTAGCAAAACCAGGGAGAGAAGGAGAAGGAAAAAAGAAAAGAAATACAAAAATAATCAATATGATATGTTTCGGATCAAACACAAGGAAGACCTTTCTAATTATTTCAGTTGTCCAATAGAGGAAAGCTTACCTCTCCAGTGTGTGAAAGTCTCATCACTCTACTTGCAATATAAAAGAAGCTAAAGAAAGGGATCACTGTAAAGATCTTAAATTGAATACAAGGACCATGGTATTCTTGGGCCTCCTTCTAGTTCTGTAAATCTACTCTTCTGCCATCCCATGTGAAGTTCACCTCCTATTGAATAACTCTTGCACATAACACCAGCTCTGCAGCCTCTCTCAACTCCATGTCTTCTCTGGACATGCATGTTCCCATGCACACAAACATTCGTGTTGACAGTTTTGGAAATAGCTGGTACCAACAGAGTAAATAGTTACGGTCAATTGGATCTGTCAAAGTAAATATTCTCAAGATGTGTCTCGCAAACTTAGTTTTCATTAGGATTTCCAGTCACATGTCACACTTGGTATAATTAATCTTAAGGTTATAATCTTATTCAGAAAATGAAGTATCAGAAGATGCTGGTAAATAAATCCCCTGACTATGAAAATTCCACTCAAGAGACCCGGAAGCAAACATCATGGCAACTATTGTCTTTGCAGTGACTCTTGAAATATGTTAACAAACAACAATCCCCAGGCAAATAAATATTTAATGGTTACAATGTGTATTTATCTAAAATCCTGGTCTTAATCTCATTTATTATAATTTGAGAAATAATACATATAATGAATTGCCCCTAAGTATCTCCTATGATACATTGCCTTAGGGTCTGGCATACAACCATTAAAATCCTACCCTGATTCCCAGTTAAACATGGTGGTTTAAACATATACATTTATTTCTCATTCCCTCCTGAAATCCCACTAAAATGGGACAAAAAAGCAGTTTATACCAACGATTACAAGGAGACTTATTTAGCCATGAAAGACATTAAAAATACTTGAGGAACAGGAATGAGACAGACAGGGGTTCACTGACAGAACATATCAGAGGAAGTTTAAACCTAAGTATGTGCCTACAAGAAGATAGCCAAATATCAGCAAAATGATTCATGAGGTAGAGGCCTGGAAATATTCATGATTTGGAGACACCAGGATTTTGGATGATGGAAGTGCCAGTTAGGGCTTAAAACTATAGAACAAGTTGAAAGTCTTTATAGAAGCACATAAACACCCAGATGCCATCCCTCCCTTTGGGCAGCCAGAGGACTCTACTCACCAATGGGGTCAAAAAAACTGGAGGTTTATTTCCTAGAGCCATGGGGCCACAAAAACTCTAGTCTTAGAAATAATAGCAATTGCTGAAGCTGTGAGTGAGAAAGTGCATCTAAAACAGGGAAAAGAGGTTGTAATACAGGGGCTTTTTCGGGACTTAGGAATTATCCTGAGTGATATTACAATGACAGATATAGGCCATTTTTCATCAGCATATACCATACAGAACTGTGTGGGAGAGAGTGTGGTCTACAATGTAAACTATGGTCCATGCTTAGTGGCAAAGCCCCAGGATGTGTATATCCATTGCAGGTGATGCGCCACTCTAATGAAAGATGGTTTTGTGGGATGTTATGGGAGGTGTGGGTGGTGGGGAACATGGGAATCCTTGTAATTTTTGTGTAACATTTATGTAATCTAAGCATCTTTTAAAATATATATTAAAAAAAACAATAGGTGATTAAATGGAAGTCTATACAAAACACACAAAAATCAGATCCTGGCCTTCTCCTCCTTCCTCATCTTCCAGAATGCTGAAAAGTCAAGTTTTTACCTCTCATGCCAGTATCTGCTTGACTGAACACTCTGGCCTAAATGAAAAAGCCTGGTCACCACCTGATCATCCTAGAGTGGCATTTTCCACTTTACAGGACCTGCCCATAAACATAGAAATCTGAATCAATTTTCAGTGCCTCACTCCTAACAGATGAAATGGAATCATCAGATGTTTGGAGAAGGCCTGCAAAATAAGAATGAAAAACAGATCAAAGCAATGGATAAAAGGAGACCAGAAAAAACAGACATGACGTAAATAACAGAGGAAATCTTCCAAAATTCTAAATTGTTTTTTCCAGAGAGAAGAGTGAAGACATTGTATTTATGAAAAGAGAATTGTTTGTCTCACAAAGGGAACATTCAGAGAGAAAGAAATGGCTATTGGAAAAATTTTTAATAGTAAAGCAGACATTTAAAAGTTAACATGAGAAATAGAAGATAAAGTTAAATATATCTTCTACAGAATAGAACAAAAAACAAAGAGGTAGGAAATAAAAATATCTGTCTAGGGATATTGGCATAAGACTAATAGGAGTTAGAGAAAAGGAAACTAGACAAAACAATTGATGTTATTATCAAAGAAATAATGCAAGAAAACGTTCCAAAGTGAAATGATATATTGCCATATATTGTTTTTTTAAGTGTCCACATAATACCATGTGCAAGGAGTAAGAACAGACCCTGAACAAAGATCACTCTGAAATTCCATAATTTGGGGACTAAAGAGAATATCCTAAGTTTCCAGTGACCAAAAAAATCTATATAAAATAAAAGTTTTGAAATAAGAATTACATTTCATTTCTAATAACAGGATTTTGAAGGATAATAGAGAATGGAAAAAAAGAAAATGGACAATGACTTCTAATTCATAAAAAACATAATCTACTTATAATTTAATATACCACCAAAGTCTCAAGCAAATATGAAGAGAAAATAAAGACATGTTCAAGCATTCAGTTTCAACAAATATATCTTCCATACATCTTTTCTTAGAAAGTTACTGTAGAAGGTTTTGGTCTAAACAGAAAAAATGTGATCCATGATGTGGGGGTAAGAGGCAATGGTATTCTCAGGATGATGGTGAAGGGAAATCCCACAAGAGATCTGTCTAGAGAGCAACCAGACCAGCTTGAAACAGGGGGAGAGGGGGCTGCAGGATGGATGGCTACAAGAAAGAAAAAAATATATGCAACTGACGTTTATTACAGGACACTTTAAAACAATATTTAGAGATTTTCTGCTCTATCAGAAAATTTGGGTGTGAATTTAAAACTAACCAAAAATGAGGAAATTATTACCTTCAGGAGAATAAAAAAGTTGGAGAAGAATTAAATTTTGATCATAGTTCATTACGTGACTCAACTGTGAGGAACATTTACACAGTTCCTTATAATGTTAAGAGCCAAATTTATTTTACCTCCAATTTTCCCAAATGGTAGAAAAAGAAATGTGTGAAGGGCATGGTGGGGAAAGAGATCTATATATCCATCTTTCATAATGGAAAGTCAATTGACTTTAAATGTAATTAAGAATTTAGAGAAAACTAGGTAAAGAATGTTACTGAGAGAGAAACGACATAAGGAAATAGCTAATGGAATTTAATGTGGTTATCTGCAGGGGTAGGGAGAGTGAAGTGGGGTTTCTTTCTTTCTTTCTCTCCTTCCGTCCTTCCTTCTTTCCTTCCTTCCTTCCTTCCTTCCTTCCTTCCTTCCTTCCTTCCTTCCTTCCTTCCTTCCTTCCTTCCTTCCTTCCTTCTCTTTCTTAAGTTGCTTAATATTTTAACTTGAAAAATTTTGTACTCCTATCATCAAGATAAAAACAACTTTCAAAATTAAGCTAAATTAAAACAACTCAATCTTTTTTTCATGCAGTTATCCACAAATTTTTCCACATTTTGGAATCACTTGGGTAGCTTTAAAAATATCTCAATTCCCAGGCCCAATTCCAGGTACTTAAATCAGAATCTCTGGGTATGGGGACCAAGGCATCAGTATATTAAAAACCTCCCAGGCAACTTTAATATTTTGCCAGTGTTGAGAATTACTATTTCAGCACATAGCTACTCTAAGGTCCTTGCTGAAATGCAAGTGACCCTGGGAAAGGTAAACCCTTACACTCTTACCTTCTTGATGTCACCCACTTTACTGACAAATGATAGCTTGGAAGACATTGCCTGAGGAAAACCAAACTTAAAATTAATACTTGTGGTTATTGAAGCAAGGAGACAAAGGTAGCCTTAAGTCTGCAATTTTGAAAACCATCATCCAAAAAGAAGGCCACCTTGCTTAAATGCCCAGAGAGATGTGCATTCAGGAGCACTGCACACAGAGAACCCATGGGGCTCATCACCAGACACAACTGGAAACCATGACCCTAGACAGAATCAGTATTTTTAGAGAGGCAAGGGACCTTAGATGCTCTCTTGCATTATCGACTTCTTTTATAGAGAAAGAGGCCCTGTAGGATTAAGCGGTTTGCTCAAGGTAGTGGTAGAGCAGGGATAAGAGACACATCTTAATTTTTTATTGTTTGCTTCTTTTAATTATCTGTGTAGTAGCTTTCCCCAGTAACATTAGTGTGGTCAGGTGCTTCAACGTACAGTGTAGATTTGGACAGGAATCAAGAAAGACCATTCTTGGTATGCATGTGGAGAATGTTCCCTCCTCACCATTTTCTATTTGCCGATGGCCACTTGAAGATGGCCACTGAAGCAGAAACTGGTTTACTTGGACATTTCATGTAATCTTGTTGCCTCACACACTCCCAATCTCTCCACAGATCAGTCACACATATTGTGGCTGCTGTTGGGATTTCTATCACTGTGCCATAGGGAATTGAAATGGCTCTATCCAATTAGTTCATGTCTGTTGTGTTCTATTACATATTGCTAGTGTGTGTTTGTGTACATGTGTGTGCATTGTGTGTACTTCATGTCTTTTCATCTATACCACGGGTTCCTTGGGAAAGGAGCAGCATCTCCTGTTTCTCTAAATCCCCCAGAGCAGTGTGCCGAGGTCCCAGCAAGAAAGCAGGGCGGTAAGCAAACTTTTAAAGCACTGACACCTCAGTCCGAGGAAAGAAACCACAGCCAGACTAGAGCCAGTACATAGGGAATCAAACAATAATCACAACAAACAAGATAACTGCAATAATGTGAACTATAATAACTGGTTATGTTTCCCAGATGCTAAAAATGTGCTCGGTGCATTTCTAAGTGCTTTACATGCATTAGCCCATTTAAACGTTGCAACAAGCCTATGAGTTGGGTACTAATATTATTTCCATTTTACTGATGATAAAATCACAGCATAGCAAAGTTAAATGTGACAGGTCTAAACGGGACAGGGCGTATGCTTCTCCCTACCCAAGCAGACTGTGTGTCTTGAATTTCACTGGTGACAATGTCCAGAATGTTCTATACTCTGAGGACCGGCATAGTGTCTCACACATCTCGTTAACTCACACATTTCTAAGCAGAGGGCCTGGTACAGAGTGAGCACTTGGCACTTACGTATGAGCCAAACAAATGAGAAAGCTGTGATGGATGTGGAGGCCTGCCACACAATCTCCCACATAACAGACTGATGAGCGGTGGGAGATTGGGGTAGACGGGACTTCGTACACCATTGATGTGACTATTCTGTGATCCTAAATAAATGCACATGCTGGTCTCAAGGTTTCATGTTTTTTCTGATGTAGGTGAAAATATATTTTGAGGAATCTTTAAACTTTTTAAAAAAATGAAACCAAAACTGTATTTATACTTAAAAATATTTTTTGTGTTAATTTGTATTACTAATGACTTCTCTTTTGGGGGTTTGAATCAGTGTAACTCAGGAGGGTTGCAACATGTATTTTCATTATGAGTATAACAAATAAGATGTTTTGGGCTAAGTTTCAAAAGAGACAGAAAACGGAGTAAAAACTGTTTTACTTGACCATGTCGCATAATTTTGTTAATATCCTGCTTTTCTATATATACAAAAAGTTAAGGAGACACAGATTTCTTAAAGAGATGTATCAGATACTGGCTTTCTTAACTCAAGGCTGCAAAACAATGCTGCTCCACTGAAAGCACCGATTTGTTAAGTTTTGATTAAACGGCATTTTGTTTTTGTTTTGTTTTGTTTGTTTTTCTGTATCAGGCCTTCACAGGCTTATCCTGCAATCAATATATGCTTTTATTTTTGTCTTTACCATGCTTGGGGTTTTTCAAATTATTGTCTGGGTTTTAGTCCCTCAGGTACGAGGCATTTCAATCTGAAAGTACTTCTGAGTCCTTTGCTGTGTGTGTGTTAATTAGAGCTGGTTTTGTGATCTTTGCTGTCAGTTTCCTCTGCTCCACAATTTGAAAGACAGTGATGCTAAACCAATCCCCAAAGGTCTCTGGAGACCATTTCCAGTTGCATTACTGATTTATTTTCGTCTTGACCAGATGGCTCCAGGTTCCTGTGACTGTACAGGAGTCCTTTTGATTACCCTATTTATCTCTCCCAGTGCTCAATTTAAGGGTCAAACCTCATGTAACACATTTGCCAGCAAGATAAACCATTCAAGCCCACTGCTGTTTGGGCACCATACTTCTGACATATGCTCTGTGCCCCATTACACACCAAAGTTATTAGATTTAATACATGTTTTTATAAACTCCATAACAAAAGCAGGCAGGGTTTCCTTTGGGTTGTTTTCTGGCCCTTTGGAACGGGCAGCCAATGGAAGGGCAGCAGCCAGGAGAGCTCAGCAGATAGGAGGGGACTCTGTGGGTCTCCCGAGGCTCCCTGACTGAGGCCTGCCTTGCCTTTACTGAGGTGGCCATGAAAAAGATGAGCAGAATGTTTTTAATGAAACCAATAAAAATGCAAAGGAAGATTTAATGTTTAAAGAAACAATAAATCAAAACTGACAACTGAAATGCAATATTTCACTATGAGATTGAGGAAATCAATTCATCCAAAGGGCACACTTGGCTTCTGTTTAAAAAAAAAAAAAATCCCACACATACTCACACAATAAAAGCTATCATATCAGCCGAGGCTAAATAAGCTCTAGTTAATGGATTTTGAAACCTTGGAAAACATGCATGAAGCCAGACAATACAGAGTCTCGTGGCATTTGGACACACACACATATGCACTCTACATTTACAATCTAAGAATCATAAATTGCTATGATTGGGACCCTCTCTAACTGGGGGTTCAGTCACCAAAAATTGTTTATTTTTCAAGATGCTCAATAGACTCAGGATTGCCACATTGTCGTTACATATGTACACAAAATTGCCCATTTTAACCACTTTTTGTATACAATTCAGTGATATCAATTTCATTCACAATATTATGCCACTGTCACCACCATCCATTACCAAAACTTTTTCATGACCCCAATCAGAAAGGCTGTACCCATTAAACAATAACTCCCCATTTTCCCAACCCCCCCAGCCCCTGGTGACCTATACAGATTATTTATTTTGATTCCTAAATTATTTCCCTTTAAAACCTTTCATGCAATGGAAAATATGAGTGGCTACTAAACGCAGAAATAGTAACTTGGCCTCCATCCTTAGGAAGAAAACAAAGAGAATTTGATACTTTGAGTCTATCTCACCAAGCTTATATAGAATGCCTCCTATGCCTGGCATTTTTCTTTGACCCTGGGGTGCATTACTTTTAACAAAAAATATTCTTGGTTCATAAGGACTCACGAGCCAATGAGAAATTGTCACCTGAACTAAAAATTATAGTATGGTTTATGGCAAGTGCTATAGCAAAGGTTAAAATATGCAATAAAAATGGGCATAGGCATCTGGCAATGGTTATCAGCAGAAGTGTGATTTGATCTAGATTTTGAAGGATGAGATGGAAGACAGCAAATTGACATAATCTGGGGAACAGAAAGGGGGCCTGAAGGTAAAGAGTGGCTTCAATGGTGCAGTTAGATGAATAAAGATAAAAGCCAGGAATATTTGAAAGACTGGGAACATGAATGCAGGAGGCAATGTGATAGAACAGAGGATGGAAGGGTAATGCCCATGCTAGATAATAATGGAACTAATAAAACCAACTGTATATGAGCTGCTTAACTTGGCACTGGGTCAGGTGGTTGTCATATATTTTCCCATTTAATCTTCTCAACAACTCTTCAAAGTGGCATTAACTTCATTTCACAGCTGAGGAAACTGAGGCACTGCAATGTTATATCAGTTGCCCAATGTCACA
>JAQZBX010061472.1:0-17094 GCA_029593785.1 Cabassous unicinctus
CTGGGATACTGTATATCACAGATGGCACAGAACCCAATGAGCCAGTGGTGGTTCTGCCCATTAGCTATACTTAGTCCTGGAGGTGTGGCCATTAAAGTAGAATTAGATGTAGAAGCCTTAGCACAGCATACCATGCAAGCTTTAAATGCTTCTGAGTGTGCGATTGCCCAGTTGACAGAGGATACTGATCAAATCCACTGCATTGTGTTACAAAACTGCATGGCCTTAGATTTACTCACTGCAGCCCAAGGGGGCACATGCCCCTTAATACATACTGAATGTTGTGTGTACATTCTTGATAATAAATAATCCATTCAGGCTGCTCTAAAGGACATGACCCATGAGGTCCAGTAAATCCAACAATTAGAAGCTGACCCAGTACGGGACTGGTGGAATTCCCTAGGAGCCTGGAAATGGGAATTAGGGGCACCCTCATTGGGATGAGATGCATACTGTTTGTTGCTGTGTATATTGCAACATTGTGGTATATGGCTGCTTCTGCAGTGTACCCCACTATTTCCAGGGCCATCACTCTCAGAGTTGCAGTGTGAAGATGGTCAAATTTGGGTGATGGACTCTGTCATAGGCAGCTGCAGGCAGCTGGCTTTTGACACCAGTGAGGCAGTCCCTGTCTCCACATAGCCTTGGACCCATGTCCAAAGGTATTTGAAAAACCTAGCTTGTAGTAGCTGTTCTCTAAATAATCCTGGGGTTGAGGACAGTTGAGGAACAATAACATAGTATGTTAGATAAGCTAATTGACATGTTGTATAACCTGATTGACATGTTATGCTTACCATTGTATTCATATGTTATCATGTGCCAAGAATGAGACAATAAAAACCAAAAGGGCAGTCCAAAGATAGAACATTGCTGACTGCATGGCTGCTGCCTGGTATGGACCGTTATACTTCTCCTCATGTGTTTTTTCACTTGCCTCCCTCATGAGACTCTTTCCTGGATGCAGTTTACAGTGGCCTATACCATTAAAATTAATTATTCAAATATTTGCAACAACTTTCTAAGTTCTTAGAAATTAATGTAAGCCAACAATATTATTTTGTATATTCTGAGTTCTCTTACAATCCTTTATACATTTATTATTAATACTTTTCAGCAATAATCATGACTACTTATTTATTAACTCTATATCACATAGATTTCCTCTGAAGTTAAGTGACTATTTTTTTAATTGCTTTTTAATTTTTTAAAAAGATACTTTGTTCACATAAATGTTACATTAAAAAATATGTGGAATTGCCACATGCCCCACTCCCAACCCCTCTCACATTTTCCCACATGAACAACATCCTTCATTAGTGTGGTACATTTGTTACAATTGATGAACACATTTTAGAGCATTGCCACTGAGGATTACAGTTTACATTGCAGTTTACACACTCTCACACAATATTTTAAGTTATGACAGGATATATTATCTGTCATTGCAATGTCACTCAGGACAATTCTCAAGTCCCAAAATGTCCCCATATTACACTTGATTGTCCCTCTCTGTCTGTGCTATCCCAGCTGTCTGTGCTGCCTATAGTGTCTGGATGACTCCATTATTGGAGGCAATATTTACTTTGGTAGTCAATGAGATCCAGGTGAGATGTGCAGAAGCATAACCTCTGGAATGAACTCCTGACTCAATTTCAAGTCTCTTAGCCATATAATCTCATTTGTCTTGACACTTTCCCACTTTTGGTCAATGTCTTTTTCCAGTTGCATTGCTAGTTGGTGCTTGGTAGTAATCCTTCGGGGCCAAGGAGGCTCATCTCTGGTAGTCATGTCACATCTATCCAAGGGAAGGTAATGCATTTATATGCTGAATTTGGCTTACAGAGGGGCCACATTTGAGCAACAAGGAGGATCTCAGGAGGTAATTCTTAGGCAACCAAAAATACTAGGCTAAGTTTAAATTTCAAAAGTAAAGGTTCATAAGCACAGTCATCAATAACAAGGATCCATCAAAGATCCATCCTCCTTAACTAGTCACTTCCCCTGTACTTGGGGGATACTTGCTTTCCCATTAAAGAATTTGGCAGAACTCCCCAGGATGGGAATTCATCATTCTTTGGGTTATTGTGTGAATCTCTACCCACCATGAGAAGGCCTCATGGTCACTTGAACACATTTATATGCCTTATTGGTATGCCCAAAATTTTAAAAAGAAATTGTTATAATGAAAAAACAATTTTAAAAATATGAAATAAAAAAATTTGACATTATGTTTTTCAACACTGTAAGATCTGTTATCTTGTATGTACAGTGATATTTTCTTCTGTTTTTTTTTACCCCAGTATCTTATTTTTTTCATTTTGTCTTCAAAGAATCTTTAGGTTAAAGAAAAGTCACATACAGAATATAGGGGATTCCCATATACCCAACATCCTCACCTTTTTTCCACTTTCCCATATTAAAAACATTTTACATGTGGATGGTACATTTGTTACAGTTGATGTACAATTATTGAAACCTTCCACCTAAACATGGTAAAAAATTTACATTATGATTTACATTTTGAACCATACACTTTTACAAATTTTGATGAAATTTAATATGGCCTGCATCCATCATTGCAAGAACTTGTAGAACACTTTCATGACAACCAAATGCCCTATGATACATCTATTCTATTCCTCCTTCCCCCTCCTCTCAGCACCCATGGCAAGCCCCAAGCTTCAATCCTTCAAGACCAACATTCATAGTTACTTGCAACAACATTGAGGGATTGACATACTGGCCTACCCTCCCCTATTCGGCACTGCCTATACTCTCCAGAGACTCCTACTCCTCTATCTGAGAACATAGAAGGACTTTGCAGGATAGGAGTCCAACACCTTCAAACTCATTGTGTGGGTCTCTACCGAATGATACAACACACTATGACAAGATGAACACACACACTCCCTAAAAGTCTGCCCCAGGTGCACCCTGTGCAGAGTGCTGCCCACATGCAGCACCCTAAACCAGCATCTGACCCCTGCCATATTGCCAAAAGAACATTCCCAACGTTGTGGTTTCAACCAAATCCCCTCAAATCCCCATTTTTCACCTGGTCCCTCCCCCAACCTTTCCCCGAGTTCCATGGACAGTCCAACCCACCGTCCCCATCCTACACTCCTCACAAACAAGCACTGCCCAACCCAATAGTATCAATGCACCATTGTCATGCCCTTCCATTGTGCATCTACATACTTCCACCTTATCACAGATTTTTCCCAAAGGGGCTTTGGCTAACAACCTTCCTCTCCCTTTCGATCTCCTGTAAATCTATCTTTTGTACTATAGCTCTTGTGAGTCTGCTCCATTTGCTTAATTCATATTAGTGAGGTCATGTAAGATATGTCTTTCAGTGCTTGGCTAGCTTCACTCAACATAACGTCTTCAAGAGTCCTCCATGTTATCCCATGTGTTAAGCTGCATTACTTCTTACAGCTGAGTAATATTCCATTGTATGTATATACCAGTATTTGTTTATCCATTCATATGTTGATGGACATTTGGGTTGTTTCCAACTTTGGGCAATAGGAAATAATGTGACTATGAACATTAGTGTGCATATATCTGTGTACCAGCTTTCAATTGTTCTGGGTATATACCCAACAGTGGAATTGCTGGATCATATGGCAGTTCTATAGTTATCTTCCTGAGGAACTGCCAAAGCATCCTCCACAATGTCTGCACAATTTTGAATTCCCACCATCAATGGACAAGTGTTCCCTTTCCTCTACATGCTTGTCAAAATTTCTATTTCGCTGTTTTTGTTATAGCTGCCAGTCTAATGGTTGCACAACGATATTTCATTGTAATTTTGATTTGCATTTCTGTAATAACTAGTGATGCTGATCATTTTTTTCATGTGCTCTTTAGCCATTTGTATTTCTTCTTTGGAGAAGTGTATATTCAATTCACTTATCCATTCTTTAAAATGGGTTGTTTGTCTTTTCAAGGTGCATGATTTCTTTATATATGCTGGATATTAGGCACCTATCAGATATATGGTTACCAAATACTTTCTCCCATTGAGTAGGCTGTCTTTCCTCTTTCTGGACAAACTCCTTTGAGGTGGAAAAGTTTTTAATTTTGAGGAGGTCTCATTTTTCTATCTTTTGTTGCTTGTGTTTCAGGAGTAAATTTCAGGAAACATTTTCCTAGTACAAGATCCTGTAGAGACCTCCTTACATTATCTTCCAAGATCTCTATGGTCTTTGGTCTTATTTATAGATCTTTTATCCATCTTGAGTTTATCTTTGTACAAGATATGAGATGGTGTTCCTCTCTCATTATTTTGGATATGGATATTCAGTTCTCCAAGCAGCATTTGTTGATAAGGCCATTCTCTCTCATTTAAATGGCCTTGGTGGCCATGTTGAATATCAGTTGAATGTGTATTTGACTGTCTATATCAGAACTCTCAATTCAGTTCCATTGGTCAATATGTCTATCCTTGTGCCAATACCATGCAGTTTTGACCACTGTAGCTTTGTTGTACATTTCATTTTTTTAAATAATAATTTTTTTTTTAATTTTTAAAGGATAACTTGAGTACATAAATGATACACAAAAAATATAGGGATTGCCATATGCTCCACTCCCTAGAGCTCCCACACCTTCCCACATAAGCATCCTTCATTAGTGTGGAAAATTCATTGCAATTGATAAACACATCCTGGGGCTTTGCCATTAAGCATGGAACAGAGTTCAAGTTGTAGACCACACCCTCTCCCACACAGTTCTGCATATTATACGATGATATAAAATGGCCTATATCTGAAATTTGCAATGTCACTGAGGACAATTCCCAAGTCCTGAAAAAGCCCCCATATTACAACTGCTTTTCCCTCTCCCTGCCCCAAGAGACCCCAGTGATCACTGGCTCCATATCAGTGTTATAATTTCTTCCATGCTTGAATCAAAATATGCCTATAATAGAATACCAGTAAGTCCACTCTACTCCATAGCTCTTCAATCCATCCTGAGGAGTCTGGGATGGTGATGTCCACTCCACCTGCAATTGAGAGGGTGCTTATATTCCATGGGGAAGATGGATGGGATTATCCTGCCTGCAGCTGCAGACTCTCTCCTTTCCCTGGGATGACCATTTTCCAGCATCATCTCCCTGCCATTTGTTCTGGGTGAGTTCAATGAGCTGTAGAGTAGGAGTTGGTGCTCCACCAAGGTTCTGGGCCCACCTGGCACATGGACAGCCCAAAGACTCAAGTCTCTGAATGTACACCTACAAACAGCAGCACCAAATATAGGATTGAATAGAAGGGACAGATGAACCATATGCATGGAAGACATAGTTGAGTCCAACTCTGTCACTCTCAGGAGCACAAAATCCAAAGTAGGGCCCACTGGTAGGGCACCAAACTCTGGAGCTATCCTACCTGACAAAGGACCTGGGTGTTTCCAGAGCCCTCAGGAGCCCTAATATTTGGGGTGATATCCACTTTGGAGTTCTATGAGATCCTACTGAGATGTTCATAAACATCACCTCTGGGATGACCTCCAGACACATTTTGAAGACTCTTAGACATATAAACTCATTTGTCTTTACCCTTTCCCCCTTTTATTCAAGGTTTTTTTCAGTCACATTGCCAGTTGGCACTTGGTAAAAATCCCTCAGTACCAGGGAGGCTCATGCCTGGGAGTCAAGTCCCACGCTGGGAGGAAGTTAATGCATTCATATGCTCAGTTTGGCTTAGAGAAAGGCCACATTTGATAAACAAAGAGGATCTCAGGAGGCAACCCTTAAATGCCCCATAACAATAGGCTAAGTTTCAATTTCAAGAGCAAAGACTCATAAGGCTAGTCATCAATATCAAAGGCCCATCAGTGAATCATCCTCCTTCACCAGTCACTGTCCCTGTCCTTGGGGGACTGTTGCTACTCCCTTAGAGAATGTGACAGAGCTCTCCAGGATGGGAATTCAGTATTCTCTCATTTAATGAGTGATTCTCCAACCACTGTGACCATGTCCTGTGAGCATATGAACATTTATATATACCTTATGATTACGCTCAGGTGCACTTCCTCCTGTGCATCCCCCATCCCTGACACCCTACACCAACGATCGTCCCCCACCCCTATTGTAACCCTTCTGTGATCCAAAGCCTCTTCAAAGGTGAAGCCATTACAATAGCTGAATACAATAGGAAAATAAAGTAATAATGATAGGTTTAAACATAAGAGATAAAATATATAAAAATTAAAAAAACCTAAAAATGAAATAAAATTAAAAGGTTGGGATATTAAAAAAAGAAAAATATTTAAAAAAAGAAAAAATGTTTTTTGAATTTTGCCTTTCATCACTGCAATATCTGCTGTCCAGTCTGTACTGTGGCACTTCCTCCTCTCATTCCTCATTGTCTCACTACTTTTCATTTTGTTTTCAAAGTTTTAGGTCACAGCAAAGTCACTCACAGAATACAGCAGACTCTCATATACTCAATATCCTTCCCCTTTCCTCCCCAACCATATTAATACCTTTTTAAATGTGGGTGGTAGCAATGTTATAACTGATATACAAATAGTGAAACATAGCTACTAAACATTGTCATTGGTTTACACTATGGTTTACATTTTAGACTGTACACTTTTATAAATTTTGATGATATTTGCTATGTCCCCTTTCCATTACTGTATGGTAATGAAGAACAACTCTATTGACCTCTAAATACCCCCTGTTTTATCTATTCTATTCCTCCCACCCCATCCCCCCAGGGCCCATGATGATCCCCTGGCTTGACTCATTGGATGATAAGATTCATAATTACCTGCAACAAGAGTTCTTGACACACTGGTTTGTCTTAGAATATTAGGAACCATCCTCACTCTTGAGAGACCCCCACCTGTCTATTTCTGAACAAATCAGTCCTCCCAAAGATGTGAATCCAACTCCTTTCTGCTCATTATATGGATCTCTACCCACTGATAAAACACATTATGACAGAATGAACACTCACGCTCTCCCTAGAAGCCTTCTCTAGTTGTGCCCTGTCCTGAATGCCCCCCAACCAAGCCCCTAAACCAGTGACCCTTCCTTGGGATTGCATTAAATCTGTAGATGAGTTTGGGGAGAATAGATATCTTGGTGATGTTTAGTCTTCCTATGCATAAACAGGGAAATTTCTTCCATTTATTTAAGTATTCTTTGATTTCCTTTAACAGTGTTGTGTAGTTTTCTGTATATAAGTCCTTTACATCTTTAGTTAAATTTATTCCTAGGTATTTGATACATTTAGTTACTATTGTAAATGCTTTTTTTTTCTTGATTTCCTCCTCAGATTGATCTTTATTGGTGTACAGAAATGCACACCAAAATGATTTTTGAGCATTGATCTTATAGCCTGTGATTTACAGAAATCCTTTATAAGTTCTAGAAGCTTTGTTGTATATTTCTCAGGGCTTTCTATTTATAGGATTATGTCATCTGCAAATAGAGAAATTTTCACTTCTTCCTTTCCCATTTGGGTTCCTTTTATATATTTTTCTTGCCTCAGTGCTCAAGCAAGTACTTCTAAGACAATATTAAATAGGAGGAGTGATAGCGGGCATCCTTTTCTTGTTCCTGATCTTAGAGGGAAAGCTTTTAGGATTTCACCATTAAAGATGATGCTGACTCTGGGTTTTTCATATATACCCTTTATCATGTTCAGAAAGTTTCCTTCTATTCCTATCTTTTGCAGTGTTTTATCAGGAAAGTGTGCTGAATTTTGTTGAATGCTTTTTTTTGCTGCTATAAAGATGATCACGTGGTTTTTTTCTTTCAATCTGTTTATGTGGTGTATTGTTTATTTTTCTTATGTTGAATTGTCCTTGCATACCCGGGATGAATCCCACTTGGTCATGGTGTATAATTCTTTTGATATGTTGTTGAATGTGATTAGCAAGTATTTTGATGAGAATTTTAGCATCTAGGTTCATTAGAGAGATTGGTCTGTAGTCTTCCTTTCTTGTGGCATCTTTGGCTTTGGTATTAGGGTAATGTTTTCATCATAGAATGAGTTAGGGAATGTTCTTTCAATTTATATTTTTTGGAAGAGCTTAAGCAGGATTGGTGTTAGCTCTTTCTGTAATGTTTGGGAGAATTCACCTGTGAAGCTCTCTGGTTCCAGTCTCTTCTTAGTTGGGAGGTTTTTGTTGACCGATTCTATGTCTTTAGTTGTAATTGGACTGTTGAGTTCATCAATTTCTTCTTTTGTCAATGTAGGCTGCTTATGAGTTTCTAGGAATTTGTCCATTTCCTCTAAATTATCATTCTTGTTGTCATATAATTTTTCAAAATATCCTCTTATGATACTCTTCATTTCTGTGGGGTCAGTGGTGATATCTATTTCTTCATTTCTTATTTTGTGTATTTGCATCTGCTCTCTCTTTTTCTTTCTTAGTCTGGCTAAGGGTTTGTCAATTTTTTTGATCCTCTTGAAGAACCAGTTTTTAGTTTGTTTATTTTTTCTATTACTTTCTTATTTTCTCTTTCATTTAGTTCTGCTCAAATCATTGTTATTTCTTTCTTTATACTTCCTTTGTGGTTAGTTTGTTGTTGTTTTTCCAATTCCTCCATGTGTGCAGTTAGGTCTTCAATTTTACCTCTTTCTTCTTTTTTGATATATGCATTTATGGCTATGAATTTCCATATCAGTACAGCTTTGGCTGCATCACATAGGTTTTGATATGTTGTGTTGTCATTTTCCTTCTTTTCAAGGGAGTTACTGATTTCTTTTGAGGTTTCCTCCTTGACTCACTGTTTGTCTAAGAGTGTGTTTTTTTAAATTCCATATCTTTATGCCTAATCTTGTTCTTTGTCCCTTAGTGATTTCCAATTTCATTTCATTGTGGTCAGAGAAATTACTTTATGTAATATCAATCTTTCTGAATTCATTGAGAGTTGTTCTGTGGCCTAGCATGTGGTGTATCTTGGAGTATGATCCATGTGCACTTGAGAAGAATGTATATCCTGCTACATTTGGGTGTAGTGTTCTGTATATGTCTATTAAGTCCAAGTCCTCTAATTTATTATTCAGAGTCTTTGTGTCTGAATTGAATCTCTGTCAAGATGTTCTATCTAATGATGATAATGCTGTATTAAAGTCCCCTACTATAATTGTAGAGGCATTTATGTCTCCACTTTGTTTTTCCAGTGTTTGCTTCATGTATTTTGAGGCACCCTGATTAGGTGAATAAATGTTTATGATTGTTCTTTCTTCTTGAAAGATTGTCCATTTTACTAATATATATTGTCCATCTTTGTCTCTTACAAGAGTTTTGCATTTAAAGTCTATTTTGTCTGATATTGGTATAGCTACTCCTGCCCTTTTTTTGGTTGTTGTTTGCTTGCAAAATTATTTTCCAGCCATTCACTTTCAGCCTTTTTGAATCCCTGGTCTAAGGTGGGTTTCTTGTATACAGCATATAGATGGGTCATATTTCCTTATACATTCTGCCAATCTGTGTCTCTTGACTGATGAGTTTAATCCATTATCATTCAGTGTTATTACTCTCAAGGAATTTCTCACATCAGCCATATTTTCTTTGGGTCTATGTATGTCATATGTTGCTTTTATTTTTCTTTAAGTCTTTTTTCTTGTTCTTACCCTCTCCTCCAACTCTCTCTCTCTCATGTTTTTTCCTTTCAACCTGTAAATCCTCCTTTAGTATTTCTAGAAGGGCAGGTTTCTTATTGGCATACTTTCTCAATTTCTGTTTATCTAGGAATATTTTGAACTCACCATAATTTTTGAATGCCAGCTTTGCTGTATAGAGAATTCTTGGCTGGATTTTTTTTCTTTGATTACCTTGACTATGTCATACCACTGTCTTCTTGCCTCCATGGTTTCAGTTGAGAAATCAGCACTTAATCTTATTGCGCTTCCTTTGTATGTGATGGTTCTCTTTTCTCTTGCTGCCTTGAGTATTTTCTTTTTGTCTTTAGCATTGGACATTTTGACAAGTATGTCTTGGAGTAGGTCTGTTAGGATTTATACTATTAAGGGTGCGCTGTGCTTCCTGTACATCCATCTCCCTCAATAAGTTTGGGAAGTTTTCAGCCATTATTTCCTTCAACACTCCTTCTTTTCCCTTTCCCTTCTCTTCTCCCTCTGGGATGCCTATAATGCATATGTTTGTGCAATTTGTGTTGTCATTTAAATCACTAATTCCCCGCTGGATTTTTTCTTTTTATCTATCTGTTCTACTATCTGTTTGATTTCAGATATATTGTCTTCCACATCACTAATTCTTTCTTCTGCCTGGTCAAATCTGCTGTTATGTGATTTCAGTGATTTCTTCATTTCTTGGATTGTGCCATTCATCATCATCATATCCAGTATCTGTTTATTTATGTTTACAATTTGTTTAGTGTTCTCCCAGTGTCTTTTTAATATTCTTAATGTCTTCCTTCACTTTATTTAGTTGGTCCATGATATTTGTTTTGACACCTTGTTTAGTTGTTTGATGTTCTGTCTTTCTTCCTGGTTTTTAGTTTGTTCATTGGACTGGTCCTTGTCTTCCTGTTTCTTAGTATTGTTTGTAAGTTTTTGTTGCCCTCTGGTCATCATTTATCTTGATGGGTTTATTTAATTGATTAGCTTCTCTCTCTGCTCTAGAGTTTTATTTAGCTGCTGGTTTTGTGTATGTGTGTTAAGTTTTTTCTCTGACACTTTGTTTTTCTTATTCTATTTCCTTGCTGTTTTCTATGTTCCCTTGAAGGAAAAAGATTAGGGCCAGAGAAATTGAAAGAGGTCAGAAAAGGAAAATGATAATAGAAATAATAATAAAATTTAGAAGAGGGGCCATATAACAGTAAGTAAAATGAATATTTATTTCATGTAAGCAGTGCAGAGTAATAGGAATAAAAAAAGTAGAGTACTTACAATGAAAAGGGAAACCAAATAGAGAAAAATTTGTAGAATGATTTAAAAGGCCAGAATGAAGAGGAGAGAGAGAAAGAAAAGAAAGGACAGAAAGAAAAAATAATAATAAAATAAAACAGAGTAGACAAGATAAAAATCAAAATCAGTGAAGTTGAGGTCTAATAAAAAAAAGGTGGACTGTAAGCACCACAACAGAAAGCAGAAGATAGAAAGATGAAGGAAGGAAAATAGATAGCGTTGGTAGGCAAAATCAGTATAAACTGAAAATGGAAAATCAAGGAAAGAGGAGCACAGCAAAGAATAAACAATCTAGCAGCACCTAATTTTAAAAAAGGGGGGAGCAGGAAAGAGAAAAGAAAAACAAGAAACAAAACAAGAACAACAACAACAAAAAAAAACAAACACACAAGCAAGCAGTCAAACAAAGCAAAGGAAGAACAGCATTCCTTCTTTGGCCCTTGTGGAGCCTCTCAGGCTTCCTGTGTTTATCAATTAATTACCCAGCAGGCTTCTCTCTGCAGGTTTCTAGGTGGGTTTTAGTGAGTAAACTAAGTTAAAACAATTTTTTTCCAAGTAATCCTTTTTTTTTTTTTGAAAAATAACAGACCCAGAAGAAGCTAGTACAAAAATAATGTCTATGTTTTCCCTGTCCTGCAGATATCAGCTGGATGTTCGATATCCCTGTGGATCACCACACTTAGAGAAGTTGGGAATTGAACCAGGGACCTCATACATTCAAGGCAGAGATTCCTCTACTGAGCTACCCATCCAGTTGGGTCAGCCAGCTCTTCAAAACTCTTCAGTCACTTTCTCCTGGGCAGATTTTACTCTCCTGGGCAGCTGGATTCAGCAGGCTGTGTGAGCAGATCCCCCCTCCCCTCTCTTGGTCAGATTGAGTTGCTTTTTGAATTTCAAATGGGACCATGATGGCTGAGTTCACTTCACTGAAATGATTTACAAGCCTCTTCTAGATCACGCCTTCCTCCTAGGAGATCATAAATAGGCTCTTGAAAACTTATTAAGAGCTTTCTACTGCCTGACTGCCTTAGGAGGGTTGAAATTCTGAAGGTCCTCAGCATTGAACCATTAAATTGGCTGATTCCACCCTCTATCAAGCCAAGCCTCTGTATTCCAGGGCAGTTAGGTAAATCAGGCTGCCTCAGCAGATTCGTCTCTCCCCTCAGCCTGGTGCCACTTCAAGCCAGCTGGTGTGCTCCCCAAAGCTCCAAGGAGGTCCAGGCAAGCAAACCCACAGAAAGGAATCCATTCTCTGCCTCCTGACAGAACCCTCCCACTCTCAGAGAATGTTCCCTTTTGCTGGGTGGCCGGTGGGACTCGGGATGCACCCTGCCTCTTTGTCCCGAGGGTGGTGCTTAGCCATCCGTGGTCTCCATGGGGCTAAAACTCACAGTGTTATCTTGTGCAATCTTTCTCCCTGTCCAGCTCCCTCCAGATCCATGCCCCAAAGGCTCCTGCTCCATGGGTTCCCAGAACAACACACTCAGGCTGGATCCTGTCCCCCATCAGCAATCCCCTGTGAAAGAGATGGTGAGTGCCCACCTAACCTGATGCCATCTTGCCCCACCCTTCTTGTTGTATGTTTTAAAGTCAGTTAATGGGATTCCTCTGATTTCATTTTTCTTTTTCAATATGTCTTTGGCTATTTAGGGCCTCTGGCCCTTCCTAATAAATTCCACAGTTAGTTTTTCCAATGCAGTTAAAAATTTTTTTGGCATTGAGTTACATCTGTAAATCAGTTTGGGTAGGATAGACATCTAATGATGTTTGTCTTCCTATCCATGAAACAGGAATATTCTTCCATTTATGTAGGTCTTTTTGTATTTCCCTTAACAGTGTTGTGTAATTTTCTCTGTACAATTGTTTACATCTTTAGTTAAAATTATTCCTAAGTATTTGATTCTTTCAGTTGCTATTGTAAAGGGGATTTTTTCTTGATTTCCTTCTCAGGTTGTTCATTATTAGTGTACAGAAATGCTATTGATTTTTCACACTGATCTTTTAACCTGCCACTTTGTTGAACTCATTTATAAGCTCTAGAATGTTTGTTGTAGATTTCTCAGGACTTTTGATGTATAGGATCAAATTATCTGCAAAGAGTGAAATTTTTAATTCTTCCTTTCCAATTTCGATGCCTTTTATATCTTTTCTTGCCTAAGTGCTTGAGCAAATTTTCTAACCTAATTTTAAATAAGAGCAGTGACTGTGGGCATTCTAGTCTTATTCCAGATCCTTGAAGGAACATTTGTCGCATTTTATCATTGAATATATTAGCCGTGGGTTTTTCATATATACCCTTTTTCATGTTGAGGAAGTTACCTTTTATTCCTATCTTTTCAAGTATTTTTATGAGGAAAGATGCTGTAATTTTTCAAATGCTTTTTCTGCATCTATAGTGATGATCATGTGATTTTTTTCTTTTGTTCTGTTTATTTGGTGTAGTACATTGATTGATTTCCTTATACTGAATTTTCCTTGCATGTCAGGGTTGAAACCCACTTGGTCATGATGTGTAATTCATTTGATGTGGTTTGAATATGATTAACAGGTATTTTGTTGAGGATTTTAACATCTAGGTTCATTAGAGAGATTGGTCAGTAGTTTTCCTTTCTTCTGACATCTTTCTGTGGATTTGGTATTAGGGTGATGTTGACATCATAGAATGAGTTAGGCAGTTCCCTCCACTTCAATGTTTTGGAAGAGTTTAAGTAGGATTTGTGTTATATCTTTCTGGATGTTTGGTAGAATTCACCTCTGAAGCCATCTGGTCCTGGGGTCTTCTTAGTTGTTAGGTTTTTTATGACTAATCAATGTCATTACTTGTGAATGGTCTCTTGAGTTCCTCCATTTCCTCTTTTGTCAATGTAAGTTGCTTGTGGGTTTCTAAGAATTTAAGAATTTGTCCGTTTCTTCTAAATTATCCTTCATGTTGGCATTCAATTTTTCAAGTTATCCTCTTATGATACTCTTTATTTCAATGGGGTCAGTGATGATATTCCCTTCTTCAGTTATTATTTTATGTTTTTTCATCTTCTCTCTCTTTTTTTGTTAATCTAATTAAGGGATTGTCAATTTTATTGATCTTCTCAAAGAACCAGCTTTTGGTTTGTTTATTTTTTCTAGTGCTCTTATTTTCAATTTCATTTACTCTACTCTAAATTTTTTATTTCCTTCTTTCTGCTTTCTTAGGTGTTAGTTTGTTGTTTTATTTCTAATTCCTCATGGTTTGCAGTTAAGTCTTTGATTTTAGCTCTTTCTTCTTTTTAAATATAGCCACTTATGGCTATGAATTTCCCTCTCAGTACAGCTTTTGCTTCATCTCATTGGTTTTGATACTTTGTTTTGTCATTTTCATTTGTTTCAAGGTAGTTTCTGATTTTTTTTTGTAATTTTCTCCTTGACCCACTGATTGTCTAAGAGTGTGTTGCTTAACTTCTTTATCTTTGTGCCTAATATGCATCTCTGCCCCTCACTGATTTTCAGCTTCATTCCATTGTCACCAGAGAAATTATTTTATATATTTTAAATCTTTCTGAATTCATTGATAGTTGTTCTGTGGCCTAGCATGTGGTCTATCCTGTTGAATGATCCATGTGCACTCAAGAAGAATGTATTTCCCACTGCATTGTGGTGTAATGATCTGTATATATCTATTAGGAACAGATCTTGCAATGTATTATTCCAGGTCTTTCTGTCTTTACTGATTCTCTTTTGAGATGTTCTAATGGTGATAATGGTGTATAAATGTCCCCCACTCTAATTGTAGAGGCATATATTTCTCCACTTAGTTTTTCCAATGTTTTACTCATGTATTTTGAGGAGCCCTGGTTAGGTGCATAAAGGTTTATGATTGTTCTTTCTTCTTGATAGATTCTGCTTTTAATTAATATATGGTGTTCCTTTTTTGTCTCTTGCATAGGTTTGCATTTAAAGTCTGTTTCATCTGATATTAATATAGCTACTATGCTCTTTTTTGGTTATTCTTTGCATGTAAAATTGTTTCCATGCAATTCACTTTTAGCTTCCTTGCATCCTTGGGTCTAAAGTGCATTTCTTGTAGACAACATATAGCTGGGTCATGTTTCCTCATCCATTCTGCCAATCTGTGTCTCTTAATTATAGAGTTTATGCCATTAATATTCAGTGTTATTATTGTCAAGGAATTACTTATATTAGTCATATTTTCTTTAGGTTTATTTATACCATATGCTGCTTTTATTTATATTTTTATCTTTTTTATTATTACACTCTCCTCAAACTCTCTTGCTCCCATTTTTCCCTTTCAACCTGCAGAACTCCTATTAGTATTCTTGGAGGGCAAGATGACAAACTTTTAATTTCTGTTTATCTGTGAATAATTTGAGCTCTCCCTAATTTTTTAAAGATTTATCCTATTTATTTATTTCTGACAACCCACTCACTTTTTGCACTTGCTGTGTCTGTGTTCCTTGTTTCTTTAGGAGACACTGGGAGCCATCCCTAGAATCTCTGATGTAGGAGGGAGGAGCCTAATTGCTTGAGCTTCCTCTACTCCCTGCTTTATTTTGTATCTCATTATATTTTCTTCCCCATGTCTCTTGTTGCATGATCTTTTGCATCATCTCCCTGAACCTGCTTGTCATATCAGCTCACTGTCTTCTTCATGAGGCTCGAAGAACATCTGCACCTTTCTTTGTTGTGTCTCTCATTATACTTTTTCTTCTTCTGTCTCTTGTTGTGTCATCTTGCTGCTTCAATTCCCCACAGGTGCCCATCACACCAGTTCTCTATTTTTCTTAGGAGGCACTGGGAACTGAACCAGGGGCCTCTCATGTGGTAAGCAGGATCTAAGTTGGTTGAGCCACATCTGCTTCCCTGTCCCTCATTTTTGAATGCCAGCTTTGCTGGAGAGAAAATTCTTAACAGGAAGTTTTTTTCTTTTAGAACCTTAACTATGTCATTCCACTGTCTTCTTACTTCCATGCTTTCAGATGAGAAGCCAGCACTTAATCTTACTGAGCTTCCCTTATATGTGATGGTTTTCTTTTCTCTTGCTGCTTTTAGTATTCTCTCTTTGTTTTGAGCATTGGACAATTTGACAAGTATATGTCTTGGAGTAAGCCTGTTAGGATTTATACTGTTTTGGGTGTTGCTTTCCCTTCTGTTGCTTTCCCTTCTCTTCTTCTTCTGGAATGCTTATAATGCCTATGTTTGTGCATTTTGTGTTGTCATTCAAATACCTGAGTCCCTGCTGGATTTTTCCTATCTTTTTACCTATCTGTTCTTCTATCTGTTTTATTACAGCTATACTGTCTTCCACATCACTGATTCTTTCTTCTACATGCTCATATCTGCTGTTATGTGCTTCCATAATATTTTTGATTTCTTGTATTGTGCCATTCTTCAATATCATATCCATTATCTTTTTATGTATGCTTACAGTTTCTTTGGTATGCTTTCTCAGTGTCTTCTTAATATCCTTTATCTCCTTCTTCACTTTATTAAGTTGATTCATGATATTTTTTTGACATCTCTGATTAGTTGTTCCATGTTCTGCATCTCCTCCTCTTCTTATTTAGTTCATCGGACTTGGCCATATCTTCCTTTCTCTTAGTATGGGTTGTAATTTTTTATTGGTGGCTCAGCATGATGGATTTGTTCAGTTAATTAACTTCTATTTCTATTCTAGTGTTTGTTGCTGTTGTGTGTGTGGTAAGTTTTCACTTGGACACTGCATTCCTCTTATTCTATTTCCTTGCTTTTGTCTATGTTCCCTTGAAAATAAAATTTAGGCCCAGAGAAAAGGATGGAAGTATGAATCAAAAAAGGATGATAATAATAATAATAGAAAATGTACAAAAGGAACCATATAAGACCTATGAAAATGAATAATTAACTTGAGTAATAAGTGCAGAAGAATAAGAATAAAAAAGTGGAGAACAAACAATGAAATGATCAACCAAATAGAAAAATATATATATATAATGAATTAAAAGTCCAGGATGATGAAAAGAGAGGGAAAGAGAAAAGAAAAGACAAAAAGAGAAAAAAGTAAAAAAGAAAAGAAATCAGAGAAAAACTGAGAAATAAATGAGAACAAGAAAAATTGGAGACCAAACTAAAAGAGTTGAAATGAAAGAAAAACAACAGAAAGCAGAAGATTAAAAGATCTATGAAGGAAAAGAAATAGCATATGTAGTCAAAACTGGTAAAA
>JAQZBX010061473.1:0-17099 GCA_029593785.1 Cabassous unicinctus
TTTTAAAGGTGCTTAGAGTACCTAAATATTACTCAGAAATTACAGGGATTCCCATGTTCCCCACCTCCCACACCTCCAACAACATCCCACACCACCATTCCTCATCCGTGTGGCACAACACCCGCAATGGATATACACATCCTGGGGCCTTGCCACCGAGCATAGACCACAGTTCACATCATAGACCACACTCTCTCCCACACAGTTGTGCATGGTATATTCTGATGGAAAATGGCCTACATCCATCACCGCCACACCATTTAAGACAACCCCCAAAGTCCCAAAAAAGCTCGAGTATTTCAACTGCCCCTCCTCTCCCTGATCCAAAAACATCCAGTGGCCACTGGCTCCACCTCACTGTTACAATTTCTTCCATTGCTTGAATCACAATATGTCTACAACAGAACACCACTAAGTCCACTCTTGTCCACAGCTCCTCCCCTAATCCTGAGGGGGATATATGTTATATCTTTATATCTTAGTTGTATATATGTTAATGGCAAGAATGTAACAAACATGGCTAAATAAACACACTTTAGAAGTAAAGAAAAAAAAAAAGAATATGACTTACTGCACAGAACCTTGTATCTTGGAATTTATGGCCCAATTGGATTGTTGAAGCCAACTTAGCAATACATGCAATCCCTGGGCAGTTTGTTTCTAGCACTGGTGCACTAACATGATGTCAACAATATAATGGAACACTTTGTCCTCTGGACAGGGTTAGCTTATTCAAATATTGTCTGGCCCATTGGTGAGTTCATATACTCATGTGGCAGTACAGTGAAGGTATGTTGCAGACCTTGCCATTATAAAGCAACTTGATCCTGATCCTCTTCTCAGAGTGGGATGGCAAAAAAAGGCATTCCCCAGGTCAACATTTGCAGACCAAACATCAGTGAAGGTCATAATAATTTCCAGGTGCTTCATGAAGTCTGGGAGCACAGGTGCCAAAGGGTGCATTTCTGCATTCAAGTGACAGTAGTCTATGTTTAACCCCATACTGAACATGCTTTTTCTACTTGCCAAACCAAACCATTATAGGCAAAAGTGTTGGAGCTGAGAACAGCCACATACAGCTCTTTTAAGAGGCCTATAAGGTGATTTTCTCCACCTGAAAGGCAGTATGGCTGCTATTGGACAAATCAAGGAGATGGAAGCACTGGTGGTACATGGTCCATTACTCTCCCAACCTTGATGGCCAGAATTTGTTGGGATGGGTGGCATACAATTTTATTTACTACCAGGAGGGTCAGTGGTGCAGGCTGTATGTGCACTGAAATTCCACCCATTTTAAGTATTAATTTCCTATTGTCTCTCACCATCCCATACCCTGGTAGCCTATATTATAGTTTCTGAATCTGAGTAGTTTTTTTTTTTTAGAAGGTACCAGGTATTGGGCCTAGGAACTTTTATTTGGGAAGTGGGTGCTCAACCACTGACCTACATCTGTTCCCCTAAGAAAGTCTGTGTTTTTGTTTTGTTTTTAGAAGGTACTGGAGAATGAACTGAGCACCTTGTATATGGGAAGCATCTACTCAATCACTTGAGCTATAACTCTCCCCTCTATAAGTGTTTTGATTATAATTATTTCATATCAGTGAGATCATACAATATTTGTTCTTTGAGTATAGCTTATTTCACAAAAGATGATATCTTTGTATCATCCCTGTTTTGCATATCAGAACTTCATTCCTTTTTTAGTCTTGTAAAACATTCTATGGTGTGTATATAACTAAATTTTATTTGTCCATTCATTTGTTGATGGACATGGGTTACTTCCATCTTTTGGCAACTGTGATTCACACCCCTCTGAATATCAGTGTGCAAATATTTAAGCCACTGTTTTAATTATTTGGGGGTATATACCTTGTAGTTGGATTGCCAGGCCAAATGATAGTTCTATAATTATCTTTTTGAGATATGACCAAACTGTCTTTCACATTGACTGCACCATTTTATATTGCCAACAGCAATGAATGAAAATTACTTTTTCTGTGCATCCTCTCAAAACTTGTTATTTTCTGTTTTACATGTATATGGAGTATAGTTAACCCTATAATAATAACAATTTTGGTTAGTCAATTGTAACAAAGTTACCATACTGAAAAAAAAATACTAAATATATGGATAACTGGTTATACAGGAACTCTGTTCATTCTACATGATTTTTCTGTAAACAAAAAAGATACAATAAAAATAAAACTGCTGCCTAGGACAAAGAAAAACAATATATACTGATAAATTGGTGAATTATAGACAAAGTAAACAATTAAATATATATGTGTATATATATATGCATGCAAATCTCTCTATACATATACAGCAAAATTCCAAAGTATATGAAGTAAAGGTTGAAAAACTGAAAAGAGAAATAGATAGTGGTACATTACTAATAGAGTTTAATACACCACATTCATTAATGGATTAACCCTTTAGATAGAATATCAAGAAGGAAAGAGAAGAATATAAAAGGTTATGATAAGGAAAATAAGTTTGGGATATATGGAAATTCTCTATTTTCTGCAAGAATGTTTGGTAAACCAACTGCTCTAAAAGTAACATGGATAAAATGAAAACAACAATTAAATTCATGGTAAAATTTGTTTCAAGAGAAAAATAAACTTTAGAAAATTTGTGTCCTACACATATGCTTGAGAACTTCCCAAAAACTTGAAGATCAATTTGAGAAGACTGGAGATATTAATAAATGTGGGTTTTTTTTAGAATTGTAAATAATTCTGTGACCAAATATTTTTCAGTTGAACATTATGTGATATGTACATAATAGAATAAAAATGTATTATATAAAAGTGAGAGAGAGAGTTTAAGGTCAGGTTAGATTTAATATAATCCAGTATAAGAAATGCCCCATAGAGGAGGAATATTTAAATGTTACTAGTAATTCTGACATCATTGAAATCAATGATGACACAATTCTTATTTGTATATTACAGCCCTAACAATTGAACCAAATAATCTGCAAGGATAACAGAAATCACTGGTTTAATGATTTTATTTTCATTTAAACATATTTAGTTCTGGATTATCAAATTCCTACTTGGGAATACTTCACATGGTATTGGAATGAATTACTGCAGATAACATTAGGCAAAAACCTACTTTTCTGTGGCAAGAAAGCTCAAAATTTTTTTCAACAGTACCCCTGAGAAAATATTATGGACCCAGATGGACTATTTTAATTAATGATTATGCATCAGTATATGAAAAGAAAAATGATGTACCAGTCCTGCAGTCTTGGGTCATTTAAAAAGAGGTGTTTATTTTCTATGAAAAAGTTTACAAAATCCTGATCATCACAGCACTCTTTCCATATGCATCAGAGCAAGCAAAGAGTGAATGGGGGAGTGGGAAGAGTGAGAGAGAGAAGGAAAATGGAGAGAAATGTCTAGAAGGACATCACAGATCATGTACAAGGTCATTAGAACCTTCAATGCTCAACCAGAAGAATCAATTTCTGCTCTTTTTCAGTCTACCTGGAACATGGCTACCACAGCCCTTATGCTTGGTCATAACCATTCTCAAGGAATTTCAAATAACTACAACCAGTCAGAGGCAGATTCAGAAGAGAAGGGAATTAAATCCTAATGAGATTACTAGGAAAACCCCTTTGTGAAAGGTCCTCCTCAGGTCTCAGTCAGCCAAAGTTTGAAAAAGAAATGACCATAAAAATGAGAAACTATATACACCACAAAGATGAGACAGTCTAACCAATCCCATGTGACACCAGATATAGCCTAACTTACCCAAGGATGAAAATACTATTCAAGAAGTGCTAAATTATCCTGCAAGTCATTGGTTCCAGAATGACTCATGGCAGGGGAGGTTGAAACCAGAAGGAGCAGGCTCCATGTGGTCAATGTGAGTCCAGGGAAATGTGACAACCTGATGTCACTGGTTATCCAGCATTGCAATTTGGCTCATCCCTCCTCCACCATTGGGATCCCCAGAGGGTGTGGCTTGAACATATTCACTGCCAATTGTTTTGGGGAAGAGGGGGCAGGAAGGTGGGTGGGAGGGAATCATTGGAATAGAATTCTCCTAAATTGATGACCAGGCTAAAGAGAACACACAAGAATGAAATTGAAAAAGATCACTTCCTAGTAACAGGGTCATGAAATTCTAATTCTGCTTAGAAGTAGTTGTCCAAATATAGATGAATAAATGAGGAGTCAAATTGATGATTAAAGGGAAAAAGTAGTAAACATATGAGAAGCCATTAAACACAGGCAACATCCACACCAAGCATTACATGTCGATAATGGGAGACAATGGAAAATGTGTGACAAATATTTACTCTGGACCATGCTTAGTAGTCATAGTCTGATGATAATATCTCATAATCTGTAACAAGGTTCCATCACAATATGGTGTGTTGATGGAAGGCTGTTGTATGTGGAGTCTTAAAATATGCATGATTTTTATTCTAAGTTCACCTTCTATAATAAAAATGTACTGTGAAAACTAATAATAGAGTGGGTTGGAGAAAATTACATTAAACGTATGATATGGATGCTACTCAGGAAAAAGCTGTTGATGATTGATTTTTTAGTGCACATATTTAGTGCCTTTCAAATAAAAAAAAACATTTTCAAAATAGTTGACAAAATGCAAACTTGGAAAATGACTCTTAAATATCTAATATGGTTTGAATATAATTTTTTTCTAGGAATGAATGTATTACTCAAAGGATAAGTACACACTACATGAAAATGTAAGGCATTTATTTAGCTCCTTTGAAAAGTACACTCTGGAAAAATGAGAGGCCTCAAGGAATTCATTTACTGGTGAAGGCAGATGTTACAAAAATTTCTGTGCAATATTTAAAAATTAATTAAATAGCGATAACAACACTTACTGGGAGAGTAATGATGAGCCAGATACAAATGTTTTTCTCTTATTTTTAGTCTTTAAATATATCCACTTTTGATTAAGCAATTTAGAGGTGATCCTTGTGAATTAATTTATGAATCTCTCCTCTAATGATTGCAAGCTCTAGGTTTGCTTTCACAGAAAGCATCTCTGATTAGTCTCATATTCTTTGAGACTTTCTCATGTACAGAGGGATTGAAGGGCATTACCTATATGGAAATAACTGCTTTTAGGTCACACTCTACTTCTTTGTAAACATATGAAATAAAATGAAAGTTATTCTTACAGGAAAAGCAAGGCTGACAGCTCACAGAAAATATCCCTCACAACAAAATGATGAACATTCCCCAACATCCAACTCTACCCCCAATGTCATCCAGATGCCCCTGCCCACCACCAGAGGGAAAAAAACATCTATAGGCTGAACAATGACACAAAACCCAATTCAGCTATTCCCCAGAAGTCAAGCAGAATGACTCATAAGTATCAAGGGATGCATGGTGCAGTCTGAGGGTACAGCCATCTATCTTGATGTATCCATTAGCACATCATCCTAATTTGAAGAGCAAAAAAGGAAAGACCTGAATAGAAAAATAGGCAAATACAAGACATTTGTGTGTGACATCAACACCTTCTGTTTAGAAAAATATTTTTTATTGAAGTGTGCAATTCATACCTGAACATAGAGCAAAATTATGTGTATAGTGAAGGCTGGGACTTTCCAAATAAACATGTGTAACATCATACGGATGCCCCATACAGAAGCCTTTACCAACTCCTGGGTTTGTGGTGAGATGGTTGTTAAAAACTAGGCAAGAGCATCATGAAAATATGACTATCTGTAGACCTTATTTCACATCGGGTGTATTACCCAAAAACCATCCTATTTTTTTCTACAATCATTTTATAGAGACGTCTTAATAATAATGTCAAATGAGGCAAAGTGTACAAACCATGGTATTTGTTATAATCACAGAGCTTTCTTTTCTTCATTTCAAACATTAAAGCACTTTCATTATGTCAATAATAAGAACAAACAAAAACAAGACACAAAAACTCACACATGAATGACTCCCCTCACAGCCTTCCCATTTCCCCTGCTATACACAACAGCTATTTCTGGCTGTTTCTTGCAGTAACATTTATTAGTTTTTAAAGTTATTTCATGGAGATATATTCCCATACCATGTGGTTTAGGCAAATCCTAAAAACAATGTTTTTTTTAGCAGTTAATAAGACCTTTAATATAAAATTGAAAAATGAGTTAGATACAAGATAGAAATTACAAATTTTAAAAGAGAGTGTAAGAGATCTTCTTGTAAGCCCAGAGCACCATGGGACCATCCCACTGGGGTCACCAGTTCCCACCAGAAACCCTAGCTGCTGAGCAGATCTGCTTGGTGAGAGGCTAGACAGCTGGTGGATCTGTCTTCCAGTGGTAAGGCAGGAGGATGCTGATGGGATGGCCCATGCTTGAGTGGCGTGGGGAACATGAGAGATGCTAGTGAGTCCAGCTCAGAAGGTATGACTTCTGAAGGACATCCTCGGGGATGGACAAGACATGAACACACCACAGGGTGAACAGACACTCGTGTGTATGTTGGGGTGGGGGTTTCCATTAGCCCCTGGGTTTCTGCACAACTCCTGGCAGAACCATGTCAACAATGTTGACAGCCCCCACACATACCCTTCCCTAAAATCACTCAAAAAACTAGCTTTGGGGCTGTGGCACAGAGCCCTACATGCATGTGTGTCATGGGGACAAGGCATGAACCTCAGACAACAAAACCCTCATGCAGGAACCTCATTGGTGTCTCCACCCTGACCCATCTCCTCTCATGGAAACAAGGGGGTGGCATTTCTCAGGCAGTGCTGCAAATTTTTGGTGGTTGCTGTTGCCTTACTTAGCTCCCTATGGTACTAGGTCCAAGATTTGCAGGAACACGGACCACATGACAATGTGCCAGAGTGTTTAAGAAAATGGATCTGCAACTATTGGCTATTTGTTAAAACATAATATGGGGGAAAGGAAACTGGAACCTCAGGAATCTGTATGCCCTTCTACACCTGGTGGAAAAGACATGTGGTATAAAATCAAGAATAAAACACATGCTTTGTGGGATAGACAGCAAGAAAATAAAGAGAAAATGGCAGAAGGAATGTTCAAAGATATAATGGCAGGAAACATCTCAGATGTAGTGAAAGGCATGTATGTATACAATCAAGGATGAGAAAGAACCCCATAAAGGATAAAGTCATATAAAACCATGCCCAAACACACTGGAATTGCACAGTAAAATGACATGGGCACGGAGAGAGTTCTGACAGCTGCAAGAGTAAAGCAACGTGTTTTCTCCAAATAAGTCCCAAGAAGATCAAGCAACACTTTTGTCACAGAAATCATGAAGACAAACATCAAGAAGGCAAAAAGGCAAATTAAGATGCAATAGTACAAGTGTTCACAGAAAATGAGTCACTTCTAACAATATTATATCTAGTGAGACAGGCATTTGAAAATGAGGGGAAGATTAATACGGCATCCCAATATTAAAACAAAAAAGCAAAAACTCCTATAGGAGTTTTTGACCACTTGTGCTGCCCTACAAACAATTTTAAGCAAGTTCTTCAGACAGAAATGAAAGTACACTCAACAGTGTGTCGAATTACATAAAAATTTAAGAACTCATAAAGTCAACCATTTCTCTAATTATAAATATCAGTAAAAATGTACTGGGTTTTTGGTATGTAACTGCATATTTTATAATGTCTAAAATTCAAGTGCATAAAATTAAATATCACCTATGGTTGGGGATAATCAGTGCATGAAGACATAAATTGTAACAATAACAACAAGAAGAAGGGTTTCAGAAGGGAATAGGAGCAGTGTAAGTGTATATGAACAATAGTTAACTGTATAATAATAAGATTCTTGGTTTAACTATTGTAACAAATTTGCCATATTAATGGAAAATATTCATGATAAGGAAAACTATGCATGTGTGGAAAGTATACAAGAACACTGTTCATTCTACATGATTTTTTTGTAACCCATAACAGGTATACTTAAAAATAAAACTGCTGCCTAAGATAAAGAAAAACACTACATACTGATAAATCAATTCAAAGACAAAGCCAGCAATTAAATATATATATATGAGCAATTATATATATATAGAGAGAGTAAAGCTCCAAAATATACAAAGCAAAAGTTGGAAAATTGAAGGGAGAAAAAATAGTGGTACATTACTAATAGGAGAATTCAATACACCACATTCAGTAAAGGATTGACCCTTTTGACAGAATATCAGTAAGGAAAGAGAGGAATAGAAAAGGTTAACAATAAGGGAAATAAGTGTGGGATATATGAAAATTCTCTATTTTCTGTAAGAATTTTTCAGTAAACCACTACTCTAATAATAACATAAAATGAAAATAACTACTAAATTCATGGTGAATTTTTTTTCAAGAGAAACATAAACTTTAGAAAAATTTTCTCCAACACATGAGCTTGAGAACTACCCAAGATCTTACTGATCAGTCTGAGAGGATGGGTGACAAAAATAAATGTGGTTTATTTTAAGATTGCAAATCATTCTGTGAACAAATATTTTCCATTTCAACACTACTTGATGATACTTACATAATAGAATAAAAATGTATTACAAAAGAAAAAAAGAGAGACACAGAGTGTAAGGCAAGGTTGGATGGGATACAATCCATGATAAATAATACCCTGTAGAGGAAGACACATTTAAATGTTACTAATGATTCTGACATCATTGAAATCAATGGTGACATAATTCTGTTTTGTATGTTACTGCCTTAAATATTGGAACCAATAATCGGTAAGAATGACATGCATTACTGGCTTAGTGATTTTATTTTCATTTATGCCATATTTGGTTCTGGATGATCAAATTCTTATTTGGGATTTACTCACATTTTATGGGAATGAATTACCACAGTTAACACTTGATCAACCCCTATTTTTCTGTGGGAAGAATGCTCAAAATCTTTTTCACAATACTCTGAGAAAATATTATGGACTTAGATGGTCTATTTGAACTAATGACTAGGCATGAGAATGAGCAAAAGTAAAATGATGTACACATCCTGCGGCCCAGGGTCAATTAAAAATAAGTGTTTCTTTTCTATGAAGAAAGTTACAAATTCCTGATCATCACGCAACTTTTCCAAAGGCATCAGAGTAAGCAAACAAAGAGCAAGTGGGGGATGGAGGCTTTGAGAATATGATAAGGAACATGGAGAAAAATGTCCAGAAGGAAATCATAGATCATGTACAAGGTCATTAAAGCCTTCACTGCTCAATCTGAAGAATGGATTCCTGCTGTTTCTCATTCTCCCTGGAATAGGGCTATTGCTACTTCATAACCACTCTCAAGGAATTGCAAATAACTATAAGGTGTCAGAGGCAGCCTCAGAAGTGAGGTGAATTAAACTAGTATTCAGTTCTAAAGAGATTACCAGGAAAACCCTCTTGTTTACAAAAGGTCCTCCTCAGACCTCAGTCAGCCAAGGTTTTCAGAAGAAAAGAGCATAAAAATGAGAAATATTTACACTACAATGATGAGGCTTTCTAACAAATCCCATGTGAGCCCAGATAAACTTGGACTTACACTGGGATGCAAATCCAATTCAGGGTGTGCTAAATTAGCCTGCAGGTCCTTGGTTCCAAAATAGCTCTTGGCAGAGGCAGCTGGAACCAGAAGGAGCAGTCTCCATGTGGTCTATGCGGGTCCAGGGAAATGCGATCACCTGGTGGTGCATTGTAATTCCGCTCACCCCTCCACCATCTCCACCATGGGGATGCCCTGAGGGTGCGGCTTCAACATATCCGCTGCCCCCTGGTTTGGGGTGGGGGGGCAGGGAGGCAGGTGGAAAGGAACCTTTGGAATAGAATTCTCTAAAATTGACAACCAGGCAGAATAAAACACACAAGAATGAATTCAAAAAGAATCTCTTCCTAGTAACAGGGTCATGAATCCCCAATTCAATTTAAAGGTATGTAAATAACTACAGTTCAGTCACATTCCACTTCTTTCAAAACATTAGAACTCAAATGAAATTTATTCTTACAGCAAAAACCAAGAATGGTAGCTCACAGAAAATTTCCCTCACAACAAAAAGACACACAATCCCCAACCTCTGACTCTGTGAATGGTATCCAGAAGAACTTACCCACCATCAGGAGGGCAAAAACATCCATAGGCTGGACAAGGACACAAAACCCAATTTGGTTATTCCCCAGATGTCAGGCAGGATGACTAATAAGGGTGGAGAGATGCATAACCCAGTCGAAGGGTACAGCCATCCATCCTGATGCACCCATGAGCACATCCTCTGAATTTGAAGAGCAAAATATGGAAGACTTGAATAGAGAAGTAGGCAAATATAAGATGTTCATGTGTGACTGTCAACACACTGTATTTGGAAAAATTCTTTTTTTAATTGCGCAATACATACCTGAATGTACAGCAAAATTCAGTGTAGAGTAAATGCTGGAACTTTCCAAATAAACATGTGTAACTTCGTACAGGTGCCTCAAACAGCAGCCTCCACAAACTCCTGGGTTTGTGGTGAAAACGTTGTTAATAACTAGGCAAGAGCATCATGAAAATTTAACTACTAACTGCAGACCCTATCTCCCATTGTGTGAATTTCCCCCAAACCACCATATTTTGTTCTACAAGTCAATTTTATAGAGACTTAATAATAAAGAAGTCAACTGAGGCAAAGTGTACAATCCATGACATTTGTGGTAATCCAAGAGTTTTGTGTTCATCAATTCAATCATTTTTAAAGCATTTTCATTCTTTCCATAAAAGAGCCAACAAAAACCAGACACAAAACTCACACATAAACTCCTCCCCTCACAATCTTGCTCTTTCCCCTGCTATACACAGTAGCTATTTCTGGCTATTCTTGCAATAATATATATTAGTTTTGAAGCCATTTTATTGAGATATTTTCCCATGCCATGTGGTGCAGCCAAACCCTAAAGGAAATGATTTTTTTAGTGCAGTTAATAAAACCTTTAATTTAAAAATGAAAAAAAAATGGAAGAGAAATGAGTTAGAAAGAAATTACAAATTTTAAAGAGAGTGTAAGGGATCATCTGGTAAGCCTGGAGTGCCATGGTATTGTCCTACTATGGCTACTGGCTTCCCCCATCTCCCTGACCTGGGCCTAGGAAGCTGGGGCTCTGCCAGGCAGCTGATGGCCCAAACTGGGGTGGGGGAGCGAACACAGTGGATGCCTGTTAGTCCAGCTCAGAAGGCATGACTACTAAAGGACAACATGGGGTGGACCAGGCACAAACACAGCACTGGGTGCCCAGACTCCTCCTGTGTATGTTGGGGTGAGGGCTATCTTTAGTTGCTGGGTGTTCCTGAGGATCTCCTGGCAAAACTATATTCAAAACTATTGACAGCACCCACACCACCCCTTTCCCAAAAATCACCCAAGAAACCCATATTGGGGCTGTGCCACAGGGACCTGCATGCATTAGGGCCATGGGGAACTGGAATGAAGCTTAGACAACAAAACCTTCCCACAGAGACATCACTGGTGTCTCCACCCTGACCCTACTTCTATTGTGGAACTAAGGAGCCACCATTTCTCAGTCAGTTCTGTGACTTTGTGGTGCTCCCTATGCTACTGGGTCCTAGACTTGCAGGAGCACAAACCACTGCAGGAAAATGGATGTGCCAGTGTTTCTTAGTTGTTAAAACATTACATGGGTTAATGGAAACTGGACCCTCAGGAATCTGTATGCCCTTCTATACCTGTTGCAGAGGACATAGGGCATAAAATCAAGAAGTACACACATGCTTTGTGGGATGCACAGAAAGAAAATAAAGAGGAAGTGGCAGAAGGAATATTCAAAGATAAAATAGCAGGAAACCTCCCAGATGAAATGAATGGCATATGTATGTACAATCAAGAAACAGTAAGAACCCCATACAGGATAAAGTCATAGGACATCAGGCCCAGACACACAGTAATCACACAGCAAAATGCCATGGGTAAGGAGAGAGTTCTGAAAGCTGCAAGAGTAAAGCAACGTGTTTCCTCTATGTGAGTACCAATAAGTTCAAGTGACAATTGTGCCACAGAAATCATGAAGACAAACATTAAGAAGGCAAAAAGGCAAATTAAGATGCAGTAATTCAAGGGTTCAGAGATATGGTGTCACTTCTAATAATATTGTATCTAGTGAGACAGGCTTTGGAAAATGAGGGGAAGATTAATATGGCATCCCCATATTCAGACAAACACACAAAATATCCTTCAGGAGTTTTCCACCACTTGGGCTGCCCTACAAACAATTTTAAGCAAGTACTTCAGACAGAAATGGAAGGACACTCAACGGTGGGTCAAATTACATAAAAATTTAAGGACTCTCATAAAGTCAATCATTTCTCTAATTGAAAATAATAGAAATAATGTATTGGATTTTTGTATGTAACTCCATGTTTTAAAATTTCTAAAATTCAAGTACGTAAAATTAAAGATCACCTATGGTTGGGCATATAAAATGTATGAACACATTATATATAATGATTACAACAAGAAGAGAGGTTTCAGAAGGGAATAGGAAGTGTATACTTGTATATGGACTACACTTAACTCTATAATAATAAGAATCTAGGTTTCTCAATGGTAACAAAGTTACCATACTAAGGAAAAATATTCCCAGTAAGGAAATCTATGTGTGTGTGGGGAGTATACAGGAACACTGTTCATTCTACATGATTTTTCTGTAACTCATAACAGGTATAATTAAAAATAAAACTGCTGCCTAGGACAAAGCAAAACACTACTGCTAAAGGAAGTGCTGGAGCCATAACCCCCCTCAGCAGAAACCCAGAGCTTTAGGAAAATAACCTCCCCTCATCCCTTTCCCCCTTCCTCCCTTTTCTCACTGTAATCCACGTTGTTAGGATGATAAGCACTTCCCACCTGCCCCTTTCAACTGGAATTTACAACTCTAAACAGATAATGTCTCTTTTCCTCTCTAATTGCCCTCTGTTTTATGAAGAAACCCTAACCTCACTCCTTTTGCTTTTGTAACCTCTGCCTGACCACTTGCTTAGGAATTTGCCCACTTAGAGTCCCTATATAAATTTATGAAAACCAAGGCAAAAGTCTCAGATTTTTTTGGAGACTTGACTCTCCTCTGAGACTGCATGTAATAAAAATTTTTTCATCCACCCCTCAGAGTGCTGCTTGGGTTTTCCTTCTGTCTGCTGCAACATTTGGTTCCCTGAACAGGAAACCCAACCAACCAGACCCATTGTGCCTCCAGCTTGCGGCTGATGGGTGCAGCCAGTGGCAATCTCTGAGCAAACAAGGTAGGCAACACCCATCCTCTTAACAGGACCTCCTTCTGAAGTGGTACCCATGGGTCACATCCCCACACCCCAGCCTGTCTCAATGGGGAGTCAGACTGGACAGTGCCAGAAGATTCCAGAAAGGTAAGGCCCTGGGTGCCAAGACCTCAGTCATGACTGTCTCCAGACAGAAGGGGAGACTGGTCACCTCCCAAAATCTTGAGTACCAAAATTCCAGAATAGGGCAATCCCTGTTGGAGGGACTGCATAATCTCTGAGCGATTGTGTGTGAGAGAGAGGATTACAGTGGCTTGCCTCTGTTATTCCAGTCTGTGACTCCAAAGCTTTTGCTACAGAGCCCATGTGGGCCCTACCCTGTTTTCTGCATCTATGTCATATAGCATATTGGCCCACCCTAACTCTGCCCAGGTGCCTTAGCCAAGATGAGCCAAAGTTCTCACAAGAGATGTGGACTGGCAGGCATCTGAGTGGTCTCAGAAGAGGCAACCCATTTCTTCATCTGTCTTGTGCCACTAACTCAGGGTTTGGACTTGTTACCTTTAATTCCTGAGGGAGGGACTGTGTAATCTCTAAGCAATTGTGTGTGTGAGTGAGGATGACAGAGGCTTGCCACTGTTATTCCAGTCTGTGAATCCAAAGCTTGTGCTATGGAGCCCGTGTGGGCTCTAACTTGTTTTCCATGGCTATATCATATGGCACATTGGCCCAACCAATCTCTGCCCAGGTGCCTCAGCTAAGATAAGCCAAAGTTCTCATGAGAGATGCAGACAGGCAGGCATTTGAGTGGCTTTGAAAAAAGTGACCACTTCCCCTGTCTGCCTTGCACCACTGACACAGAGTATGGGTTCATCACAGTCAAAACCTACCATCTTAAACTGCATGCTCAAGAATTTCAAGAAGGGTTTTTCTGGAGATTATGGCATCTGGATGAACCCCAGCACCATCCAAACCTTATGTGAATTAGAGTGGTCCACTTTGAACATTCACTGGCCCTCAGAAGGGACCCTGGATATATCCAGGGTCTGTGCAGTGTGGCTGGTTGTTACAGGAACTCCTGGCCACCCCAATCAGTTTCCCTACATTGGCTCTTGGTAAGAGATAGCCCAGAATCTGCCCCTTTGGGTTTGATTGCCTGTTGGAAAAATGGACAGAGCAGGGTCTTGGTTGCACAGGAATGGGGCTCCAGAAGCCAGTCATTCATCAAGCATCCTTTGGAGGAGTAACCACCACCCACACCACCACTGTCATATGCTCCAGGCACTCTAGCCTCTCCTCCTAGTCCAGGAGTGGACCATATCTCCCAGAAGCATCCCTACCTTCAGGCCCTCCAGGAACATTGACCTCCTCTGAAGAAAGCCCTGGAACCCCAACAGCATGGGTCAACCAGTTCTGGTTGACAAAACTTGCATTACAGATGCCCCTCCATGAAACACAGGGCCTGGTCCAAATTGGTGAGGATGAGACCATCTGACCCAGGAGGCCTGTTTTGTACTAACATCCCTTCACAACTACAGACCTCTTAAACTGGAAGCCACACACACCCTCCTACTCAGAAAAGCCCCAGGCCCTTATGGATTTCATGGAATCCATTTTCCAAACTTATCATCCTACTTTGGCAGATTGCCACCAACTCCTCCTGACTTTGTTTAATACATAGGAGAGATGAAGGATTCTGATGAAAGCCCTAAAGTGGCTGCAGGAGCAAGCCCCTACTGGTTTGATTGCCAGAAGCCCAACCAAACTGGGACTTCAAAACTGATCAGGGTCAGGCTGCACTCCAGCAATATCAGGAAGCACTCCTTTAAGGGGTCTGAGGATGGGCAAAATGTCCCACAAACATGACAGAGATGATTTTAGTCACTCAAATTCCCATCGAATCTCTGGGACATTTTTTGAATGACTTTGCAAGGACTATACCCTTTTTGACCCAGAACATCCAGAAAACCAGAGGATGGTGAGTGCTGCCTTTGTTGCACAGGCAGCAATGGACATTAAAAGAAAGCTCCAAAAATTAGAAGGGTTCACAGGGATGAACTTCTCTCAACTCCTTGAAGTCATCAAAAAGTATTCATCAATTGAAATGAATCCACCAAATAAGAGGCCAAGAAGCAAATAAAACATCAAGCCTCGCTACTGGCAGCAGCCTTGGGATATCCTGACCCCACCAGATGAGAAGGGCCACATAAAAAATGGGGGACAAGCACAAGAAGGGTGCCCCTGATAAGAGACCAATGTGCCTACTGCAAATAAAGTGGACACTGAAAAAATGGGTGCCACTAAAAGACTCAGGCACATAGAGGGAATATCCTTAAAGGGAAATACTGACCTGAGCCCCAAGATCATCAGATCAGGCTGGCAGGTCTCAACCCCGAATAGGGGTGACCAGGCTCACTGGAACTTGGCCCCCATAAGCCCATGGTGAAACTACAAGTTGGGGACCACACAATGGCATTCATGGTGGACACTGGTGCTGAATATTCTGTGATCACAACCTCTGTCACCCCCTTTAGCAGAAAAACTGCTAATATCATAGGAGTGACTGGGGAACAGTTAAGCTAATGGCCTTTTTGACAGTCAAGAACTTGCCAGCTTGGTGGCCATGAAGAGACTCATGAATTTCTATATCTTCCAGAATGGCCAGTTCCCCTACTTGGTAGGGACACCTTAACCAAACTGGGAGCCCAGATTATCTTCAAGCTTGAAGGGCCAGCAAGCTTAAGCCTTGGGACCATCTTCACTCTCCTCAGCACTGTACCCAAAAGTGAGGAATGGAGACTTCATGTGGAAGAAAATTCAAGTCAGAATTTGTAAAAACTGCTGAAACTTTCCCCCCAGGTTTGGGCAGAAAAAAACCCACCAGTAATAGCACAGAACCATACACCCATCATCATCAACCTTAAGCCTGCAGCAGTTCCAGTCCATCAGAGGTAGTATCTGATCCCCTGTGAAGTGCAATTGGGCATGGCTGAACACATAGATCACCTGAGGAAAGGAATCCTGATAGAGTGCCAGTCATCCTGGAACACTCCTTTATTACCAGTAAAGAAGCCAGATGGGACCAGATATCGACCATTGCAGGATTTACAAGCCATCAATAACACCGCTCTCACCTTACATCAGGTTGTTCCCAACCTGGACACTTTGCTAGGACAGCTGCCTCCTGAAGCCACCTGGTTCACTTGCCTGGACCTGAAAGGTACTTTCTTCTGCCTGCAGCTGGCTCCCCTGTGCCATCCTCTGTTTGCCTTTCAGTGGAAAGATTACAGAACCCGGCAGAAAAATCAGCTAACCTGGACCCAGTCTCCACAAGGCTTCAAAAACTCTCCTACACTTTTCTTGGAAGATTTTGAAGCAGATCTGGCCATCTACCCCTGGTAGGACTGCAGATGTGCCCTCTTGCAATATTTAGATGATCTACTTGCCAGGGAAATGTAAGTGGACTGCTGGAGAGGGACTTAGACTTTCCTACAACTTCTAACACAGAGAGGGTACAAAGTGTCTTGGAGAAAAGCCCAGATCTGTAAACAGTAGGTCAGTACCTGTGACTCAGCATCACACAAGGGCACAGGGTGCTCAGATCCAAATGAAAGATAGTTATCTTCACCTTCCCTACCACTACCACCAAAAGAAAACTTCATGTGTTCCTCGGGGTTGCAGGGTTCTGCTGCATCTGGATTCCTGGGTTTGCAGCCATGGCAAAACCCCTTTATGAAGTTCTGATGGGTCAAGAAAAAGAGCCCCTTGCCTGGGAAGGAGCACAACAGGGGCCTTTAAAACATCAAAAGGCAACTCAGCAGAGCCTCTGCCTTTGGGCTCCTGGATGTAACTCAA
>JAQZBX010061474.1:0-17096 GCA_029593785.1 Cabassous unicinctus
GATTGGATCTTGTTAATAAAATAAAGGACTGGGTTGAATGAAAAAGAAGGAAACCCTTCAGCCCAGGGCTATGGACCAGACCCCTCCAGAAGTTTCTATACCTCAGTTTAGAAACTGTTTAGAACTGAACACAATTATTTTTGTTTCCATCTTGGCTTAATGAGTTAGTTGAATCCCTTTATCTCCCTAAAATGTGATTTTTTAAAAACATTTTATTATTTAGGTAAATTTCCATACAGTGAAATTGTAATTAAATGAATTTTAACAAATTGAAATATATATTTTTGGCTTTGATTTTCCCACTCAAATTAAAAATAAAGCAATACATGGCATCTTATATCTGAAGACTGCTATGATGTTATTATTACAGAAATTGTGAAGGTCATTTTGCTCCACTTTCCCCCTTTATATGTTGAAAACAGTTTGGCAGCCAGGACTTGATCAATGGTGCTGCCTAGTCACTTCAGAGATTTTATTTATTTATAATATAAATGTGACCATTTGTGCTGGAAAAGTAACAGCGAATCTAATTTAGTCTCAGTTTCCTACACTTCATTTATAAATCAACCCATCAGGCAATTACTGAGCACCCATTCTGTGCCAGGCCCTTTACTTTATATTGTACTTGTATCTTTCTCTCCCTCTGACCCTAACTGGGAGGAGGCAGAGGTGACTAAGGGATGACCAAGTGCATTTAGAGGGGATTTGTACCAAAATGAGATTTAAAGAGTAAATTTTTTTAAAAAAACTTTTTTTTTTAGTTACTGGGGCTGGACTGAACCCAGGACCTCGCATTTGGGAAGCTGGCAGTCAACCACTGAGCCACATCGGCTCTCCTGAGTTGGTCTTTTTGTTTGTCTGCTTGTTGTTCACCCCTTTGTCTTTAGGAGGCACCGGAAACCCAACCCGGAACCTCCCAAGTGGGGAGCAGGCGCTTGAGTCACATCCAATCCCAGAGTAAATTAATTTTTGAGTGATTAGGCTTGAACGAACTCACCTGTGCAGCTTTAAGTACCTTTGGTTTTGTGATCTGAAGCCTCTGTTGCTGTCTCTGGGCTGCACTGGGCTTTACTTGGACTTGGTGGTATACTCCACAACACCATTTCTTTTCTCTGCTCTTTTTTTTCTTTCTCCTGCTGAGCTTTGGAGAATGTTGTTTAAGCTTTATTCCAACTGGCTTTTCAATGTACCTGGGCATTTAAAGCTGTTTTGCTTGTTCCCTAAGGCAGATTGTTGTAAATATGGAGAGGGGCAGCCCTCAGATGAGCTCTCAGGGTCTGCTGGGAGAGTCCTTACTCACCAAGAAAGTGAGGGTGTTAGCAGGGCCAAGCACAGGGACCTTAGGCCTCATCAGAAAGGGCAGGGGAAGCCTCCCCAGCACCTAGCTTAATGCCTAGCGCTTATTTGTTAAATGGATGGATGAGTGGAGTTCTCAGGCAGTTGGCACCAAGGTCCTCTCCTGGCTGTCTGATCCGCAGATTTCTGGAATCCTCCTTGCCCTAAATTCCTGACCTCAGTCTCTATTCAGACCATGCTGCTCTCTCTTGGCCTGCTGCTGACCTTGAGGTCTCTTTTGCCCCCTAATGACTCGAACCAGCCACCCTAAACTGCCTCCACCTCAGTAACCAGGGTCCAAATGAACCAGAGAAATGAAAAGCGTCACCAGAGAGCTGAATTGGGGTCCTTTACTTTGTCTGTCCTTGTAGGTTGTAGCTTTTCTTGCTAAAATGCAGAGAAGCATAGGAAACAAATACAGGTGCTAGTAAATGTGTGTGAAATAGAGAATTGAGTGCTGCTTGTCTAGCCCAGAGTATTTCCCACATCTTGAGTGCTTAGCTTTGTTTTCTGCAGATTTCCAACAGGGGTCAGTTATCCTTGCTTCGCCGGACAGGCCCTGTGTGTTTGGTTCAGTTTACCCATACGCTGTAGGCTAGACTGGAGGATTGGCTCAGTGAAAATGTTTACTTCTCTAATTAAGCAGAATTAAAGCCTGGACTCAAACTGTCTTGGGTTGTGCTAGGCATAATTGAGATGCATGGGCTTTGTGTAAATAATGTACCTCTAATTGGCTTTGATTAGTGCAAATTAGGATCACACTTCACTCCAGTGTGATTTACATTCCTAAACCCTTTTACTCACTGCAGTACTGTGGGTGGCCGATAAGGCAGTTTTATCAAGGATGGTGAGACAGCTAGGGGCTGGGGATCTGCAGTTTTCCAAAGGTAAAGAGCCTGAGTTGAGACTCCTGCTTCTGACATCTTCCTTTCTATTTCTGGTCCCTAGTTTAGGCAAATCAGCTCTAAATTCTGGAGCCAGGGTTCTTAACAAGGGGTCCATGAGCTTGAATTGAAATTCAAAAAAACATTCTTGTGGGGATGTGTTGGTGTGGGTGTGATATATTTATTAAATAATACACAGTATAGTATGGACTTAGTAAGGGGTCTGTGGTTTTCACCTGACTGGCAAAGGGGTTTATGGAACAAAAAAGGTTCAGAACCCCTGTTCTAGAGTCTCACCACTTACTTTTTTCAAGACTTGGGAGGCTTGTCTTTAAAAAAAAAAAAAAAGGTGGGGGGGTGAGTATAGGAGTTTGCCTTGTGAAAACTCAGACCTAAAACCAGCACCAGGTCTTGGCTGTCATAATATCATGACACCTTTTTTACTCACTGACCACTATTTCATAAAGGAAACAACTGGTGGGAAGTTTTTTCCAAAGTGTTCCCAGTGTGGGGGTGTGAGGCAACAGATTACTACAAAGTCGCTGTAACTCTACACACATCTTCCTCTGGGATTGCTTGCAGTGTTCAAAGGGTGGATCTTTGCCTCTGGACTTTGATGAGCCTGGATGAAGGGGAGTGTGACATATTTCCTCTTGCTTGTAAATACTCTGAATCTGTAGTTGAAAGTCTTCATGACCAGATGAAGCAGCAGTAGCTGGGTTTGTATTGCTGTCAGCTCCTACTCCTGGACAGGTGAAGTATGGCAGGTGGAAATGCCTCTGGTTAGTGGGAGCCTGGTGAATGGGCCACCAGAGTAGGAATGTGACCTGGTGTTTACCATACTGTAGGCCATTTGACCCAGAACAGGGGTTCTTAACCAGGGGGGGTCTGTGAGCTTGAATTGAAAAAAATCAACTTATCTTTATTTTCTCTGACCTCTAATTGAAATCTAGCATTTCCTTCACTTATGAATGTATGTAATAAATAAATTACAGTAGTATTCATTTCACCTGACTGGCAAAGGGGTCCATGGAACAAAAAGGTTAAGAACCCCTGTCCTAGAAGGTGTTTCTCTAGATTTTCTCACATTGGCTCAGTGCTGAGACCAAAAAATAATATGAAAAAAAGACATTTTCACACTGACAGAGAGTGCTAACAGTGTGCCTATGGGAATGCTGTTAGGAAGTGTGAAAAGTTAAATATTCATTTCACACCCTTGTGAAAGAGTCTCCCAGAGCATCCCAGAAGGGCTCCTTGAGCTTGTCACCTTCCGAGAAGGTTGGATTGTAAATATATGAAAGGCAGCATATTTAGACAAGTTACACTACAGAAACCGTAGCCAAAGGGAGAGATGACAGAGAATGCTATCGAGCCCCTTTAAACTACTTTCATTCATTTATTCATTTAGTAAATGTCTGTGAGCCACCTACTGAGTCACACTGGAGATGCAACTAGGAATAAGCCATGGTCTCTACCCCTAAAAAGCTCTATGTAGTTGGGGAACAGACCTGTATATAGGTAAATTACAACCAAATGTGGTATGTGCTGTGGCAGAAAGAAGGAAGCATATGGTGGTGGGCTGTCATGGGGGAAATTGTCTGCCATGCTGCATTGCTTCAGAGCAGCTTGGAGTCTGCCTGAGGACCATGTGCTGTTCCAAAAAAAGTGTACTTGTCATTTCTTTCCCTTGTGTGGGACCAGCACATGGATGTCTGGAGAAAAAACAGTAATAACAATAACAACAACAAGAGTGAAATAATTATTAACATGTGTTGAGGGTTCACTGTGTGCCAAGTACTGTTGCAAGTGCTTTTTGTTCATTCTCTCATTTAATCTTCACAGCATTTCTAGTAGATAGGTACAATAATTATTCCTAATTTAAGAGGACTAAACTAAAGCTTGGAGAGATTAAGTAACTTGCCAAAGACCCCACCGATGTGGAGGAACCAGGACTATTACTGTCCATCAAGGTGTAATTGAGTGTGAGTCGGAAGCTCTGGACTCTAGTGCTGACCTCCTCACGGACTGACTGTGCGCTCTTCAACAGCTCTCCTCCTCAGCTCTCTCTGCCTCAGTTTTCCCCACGTCAGATGAGGATACTCAACAAGCTTCTTGAGCCACTGAAATAACAGTGGCTGTGGATAGAGGAAAATAAGGTCTTTTACTGCTTGCTGCTGCTACTATCCATTGTGAATTTTGTGACCTTGACTTGCCATCTGCCAGCCCTAAAGTAAGCGATGTTGATCTTTGTCAGTCTTGTTGACCTATGTACTTGATTCCAGAAAGCCTCTTAAAGAACAACTCTGTGTTCTTCTTTCTCAGGAATGGCCCTGGAGAAAGGGCCCAGGGTTATCGAGTACAAGGGCTTTGTCCCAGGGCTGTTTCTGCTGCAGATCCTTCTAGCTTTAGACAGGCATGCATTTCCTATTTCATACCCTCAGTCAGACTTTGTTAGCAAATGTGGGCTTTTAAACAACATCTTTTAAAACACCTTGACAAAGGTTAAGTTCCCCTCTATTCCTGGTGACTTAGGGAGCCTGCCCTCTTTACTGATGAGAGGAGCCAAGTCCAAGGCAACCACAAAATATGGCCTTAGCAGAGGACCAGGGAGGTTCCTGGACAGTTTTTAATGCAGAGATGCTTAGAAGACAGCTATCACTCCACCTGCCAGTTGTTTCAACAGGCGTTGTACCCAGCCTCGGGACAAAGTGCTGTACTCAGAACCACCAAATCCTGGACAGGCCCAGGTGCTAGCTGGTGTGCTGCAGGTTGCCTTAATTTTAAGGGGAGCCTTGGTCCAGATGAATTGGAGAGGACTGGGGAGGAAGGGGAGCGGCTGAGAATGAGGCACTTGTACTTAGAATTTATATATCACCCAGTAAAGTGTTTAAAATGACCAGTGTCAGCCTTGGGCAGCAATTCATCAGCGCCTCCCACTTGGTAGGACCGTGCAGGACCCCATGCCCTGCCTGTGTGTGCCCGGCACCCCGTGGCGCACTCATTAGAACGCCTTGTTTCAGACTCTTATTGTTGTCTGACCCTTCTAATCATATTCTGGAACTTTCATTTTGACCTTGAGTTATATTTCCAAGTACTAAGCATTACATAGGAGAGACTGCAGCCACCACGACTCAGCTGTGGGGAGGGGATGGTGGAGTGCTGACTCAGTAAATTCTCACTCATGAAAAGGGGCTTCTCTTCAGACCCTTTTCAAATTTCTTCACGTGAGCCCAGTTTTCCCTTTTGCTCTTTGCTTATAATTTCCCAGCATCGGACAGATGTTAACCTCCATGTGCATTACTGCAATATGAAACCACTCTTCTGAAAGCAAACAAACTAGCGTTAATGGGTTTGCTGGCAGCTGGCAGCTAAAGGGTTAAAAGTTTTAGCAGGCAGACTGGCCAGCAGGAGTTAGTGGTGTGGAGTAAGAGGGACGCCAGGCTGTCTCTAAACTTTTTGGCCCTCCCCAAGTACAGAGATGAAGGAAGAGCCTCTATAAATCACTGGAGATTAGAGACCCTGTTCTTGCCGACTCCGCAGGGTTGCACTGCTTAATGTCAAAGCCTCACGTATTACTTTAACAGCACTCCTTTTCTTTATTAAATCCACTTTGGAAAAAAAAAAATGATGATCTTTCCAGTAAGGGGGAGAAGGCTAAAAGGATTTAGAAAGTATCTGCTCTGTTACATTATAGAGACTAATAACTGTTTAGGGAGTAAGTAACATTTTTGCACCATTTTAAGCCATGAAAATGGGGGGGGGAATGTATAAATGTGTGTTCTTTAAAATCATTCTGTTTCATCATTTATTTTGCCCCGTGTCCTTGCCTTCAGGTTTCTTCAAAGTGGGTGAGTTCAGAAACTGGAACAGGAGATGTGAGTGCTAATGACCAAAAGACCTTGGCATGCACTCTAAACATCAGAAACAAGAGTGTTGGGGTACATGCCATATGTGTGTGCACACATTCGCGCACGCGAAAGAAGCGCGGGAGAGGCGAACGAGTTCTCCTTTCATGTTGAAAAGAAAAAATGCACACTTTGTGTTCCATTGGAAGCTGAGCCTGAGCTTATCTCCTTCATCTGACTTTAATGAAGACATATTTTTAAGCAGCTGCAACCATGTCAGATGTCATACTTTGGCTCAAAACTTCCACCTTCTGAGTGGGAGAGTTCTTCAAACTTAAAAGTTGGTGGTAATTATAAACTAATCGGGGAACTCAAGGCAAAAGTCTGATTGTCACAAAATTTAAATTAAAAACCAACTTATATAAATGAAACAAGAACGGCCATGAATTGATCATTGTTAAAGCTGGTGATAGGTATATAGGGTTCATAATACCGTACTCTCTACTTATAAATTTTTTTTAGTTGCTTCATAATTGAAAAATAATAAATCAGTTTAAATAAAGTGCTTAACACTCAGTAAAAAATAAAATAAAAATAAACCATTGTGAGCTAAAATATTAAATCACCAATTATAGCATTTTTATTTATACTTTGAAAGAGATCTTAAGATAAAGGAAGACTGCACAGAAAATTTGGGATCATCTCATTTGTTTACTATCCATTAGAGCCTGAAGGTTTTTCTTTCTCTTTTTCCATTTATGTCCAAATTGCCATAACTTAAACAGAAATTATTTCAACAAGGTAGGATTCCCTCATAAAAAGCCCAGCAAAAAGCCTTCCATATCTTGGGAACAAATGTAGTCAAGGAACTTTTTCGACTTGCCTAATTTAGGCAAGCACCCACAAACCAAGTTCATTTTGTTTTCAGGGTTCTACGTGTTTATTCAGCAAACATTTCATGAACATCTACTATGTCCCAGGTACTTCACTGGCTGTCAGTGATTAAGAAACAACAACAACAACTGAGTAACCCAGGGTCCCACTCCTGAGCCGCTTACAATCTTAAATGTAAATGTATATAGAGAGAGTTCAATATAAAGTAGGCATGAATCCTTCAAAGTAAAGGCCACTTTTTCAATTCTGATATACTTCACACGGGAAAGAGAATTGAGCTTCCTTTCTTTAGCTCCCAGGTTATAACTTGGTGGAGGATTGTAAGATTTGAGATGAGCTAGGAGCCTTTTTAAAGCTGATTCCTAGATTGGCATAGTGTTTCCATCTGCATTTTGAAGCTTGGAAGGAGTTTACACCTTTAAAATGTGATTCATATTTGCCAGGAAAAAATGGTTTGTTTTGCAGCGCTTCCCATCCAAAAGCTTACAAGTCACAGCTTTTTATTCTGACAAACAGCTTGAAGGTATCACCTCTGCAGGCTCCTGACACAATGAATTGCGGTTCTTCATTTAAGGCAGTTTGTGCTTCGAGTATGCTTTCATGTGTTTAGGACGGTTGCCCAGTTTTAAAGTAGCAGCTCTTAAAATAGCTGGAAATGGATGTGGAGTTCGGGGTTGGTTGAAACGGGGTTGCTGGTGCCGGCATGTGTGTTTGTGTGTGTGTGCCTGTGCTGCTGTGATCAGTGATAGCGCAGTTTACACAGGGTCCATTGTGAGGAGAAAATTAAAGGCATGGAGGGGGAGGAGGGAGAGGGAGGGAGTAATGCATCCAGTGATCCTGGAACAGTTGCTCAGACCAGCATTTAGTGTTTTATTAGGAGAGAACAACTCTATAAAAGGAACAAGAGTTTCAATCATTATAGAGTGGGGCGACAGGAGGCAGCTGCCAGCAGGACTTTGAAAACCCTTTCAGATCCTGGAAGAGTTGCCACATATAACGTGCTGCAGCTGCTGGGATCATTTAGGAGAAATGTAGAACTTGGCACCCACCGACCCCTGCAGGGGATGGGATTCTAGGATCACCTCAGTGTTTTCTTTAGTTGAGTTCCAACCCCACCCTGCCCCCACTTTCCTTCCTTGCCACGGAACCTTCTCACACAAGTTCTTGTATTTCTCATTTTTTTTAGTAGATTTGTGGGTAAGTAAGAAAAAAGGGCAGTCCCCTAGTTCAGTTTGAAAAGAAAGGAAGATCCTGTGCACTAGGGATTGGACAGGTGAGGCCAGGCTGGGAGAATAGAGAGGATCTCCTACTGTGTACTTAATGAACAGGTTACCATGGGATTGCAAACTATCACTTATGTTATACCATGTAAGTGACAAGGTATATGAATTTCATCTTTCATTCTGCCCGGAATCTCTGTTCTTCGTCAGTGCATACAGAATATTTGCAAAGATGAAAAATCGCCAATTAAATCATATAAACTTAAGCAATAATCAGTGAGCATATAAGCAAGGAAAAAAAGTCATTTATGGAGGTTTTTTTTAAAATAATATATATTTTTTTTATTAGAGAAGTTGTGAGCTTACCAAACAAGCATGTGTAATGTGCAGAATTCCCTTACATCACCCCTCCACCAACACCTTGCATTGTTGTGGGACATTTTTTACAGATTATGAAAGAACATTATCAAAATATTACTACTATATGATGTTATGCATGTTTGTTTTGTAAGTTCACGATGTTTACTGAACACTTATAGTTTATGTTCATGTATGAATGATATACTTCAATAAATTGTTTAAAAAAATTTTTTTTTAATTACTACTAACTATGGGCCACAACTTACATTTGGTGTATTTTTTCCATACCCCCCTATTATTAACACCATGCATTAGTAATGTACATGTGTTATAGTACTGGAGAGAATGCTGTTATATTTATACTGTTAACCACAGTCCATCATCCACCACATGGTTCACTGTTATACAGTCCCCTGCCTTGTACAGTCCATCCAAAGTGAACACTCAGTGGCTCTCACTTTCATCACAGAGTTGTGTAATCAACGCCTCAGTAAAATTTTGGACATTTTCCTTAGTCCAAAAGAAAAAATCCCATACCCTCCTATTATTGACCCCTTGACATTGATGCAAGAATATTACAATAGTGCTGTTAACAATAGTCCATAAGTTACATTAATTGTATTTTTCTATGTGTGGGGGGGTTGACAAGTGTATTATTTGATATATGTATTTTTTTCTTTTTTTTTTTATATAATTTCTTTTCTTTTTTTATTTTAATCTTTCTTTTTTTATCTTGTTGTTTTCATCTATTTGATATATGTATTTAATTTCTAAGAAAGATTTCCCAAATAAATGCCAACTACTGCTAAAATTTGGCAACCAGAAGAGCATTTATGAACTCATATGCTGTGAGCAAGCTGGATGTAATCTGGAAAGAGATGTGGCCCCAACCTCACCGGGGATGGCTGGGATGTGGAGGTAGTCATAGTTGTATAGTTAGAAGGATATTAGAAATCTTTAGGCTGGAAATCTCAGAGTTTGAGAAAAACCCACTGCCCATCCAATCCAAGAAATTCTAATAAATTCTCTCCTTTCTCATTTCCCCCACCACAACTTAAAAATTATTCCCACTCTTACTAATGGTAGAGATGCATAATTCTCAGACATGTTGAAATGGAGAAAAAAAAGTTAAGAACCTTTCATTTAAGCCTCCCAGCTCATTTTTAAGATGAGAAAACTAGGACCCAGAGAATTTCATCAGAAGGCAGAAAAGGTCTTCTAAATCTGTCACCTGGAAGGGACAGCTGTAGGGAACTAGCTATCTCCAAGATATCAACCCACAACGTTCCTGTAGCTGCCAGGTGACCTGGAATCAACAGTGGTCAAGTTCTAAAGAGAAAAGACCATGTTGCTGGTGAGATGATGTGACATCTCACAACACTGTCCTGAGAATCCTGACAAAATATAGAGACAAGGGAGATGGAGCAGAGGTGTCCCCAGTGGGATCAGGCATGGTCATAAACTTAAATTCCATTATGTGCGGCAGGATTCAAGAGATCTACTAGATGTAGCAACTCATTTTGCTGGAAAGTAGATTGTCATGTCTGTGATCAAAGTAGTAATGAATTAGAACATTTAATGCTTGCATCTTCCCATCACCAAAATAAGTTATTAAAACAGAAAATAAATGTACAGAAGAGATCCCAACTACTATAATTAAATTCATAATGGTGTTACTCTGTTTGAAAAGAGAACTGAAATGTAAGGTCTTATGGTTTTATTCTGGGCCCACAGGTACGTAGTAGAAATTCGAGTGCCCCACTCACAGGTCTTATAACTCTTTATATAAGGGACGAGGAACTTCCCACCCACTTGGGAAGAATCACCCATACTAAGTATCTTTAAACTTTTAACTAATTCATAAAAGGAGCAAGCAGAGTTTTGCTAGCTATAGCATGGTATTTGGAATTCCTTTTGTTATTTAAAATTCCACACTGGTGGTAAGAGTTCAGGAGGTCGGAGGAGGGTAAGAAATAGAGAGCCTGTATCTAGTGCTATTAATGTACTGCTCCAGGTGTTGGTGGGCAAACTGGCCCCAAAAGGCCCTGAGTCATTGACCCAGTTGAATTGGGGCCCGGGCTAGGTGGCAGAAATGCCTGATCCCATTGGGGACACCTCTGCTCCATCTATCTTGTCTCTATATTTTGTCAGGATTCTCAGGCAGTTTTGGGACTTAAACACCATAGGGCAGTCTCTCTCCTTTCTGCCAGTCTCCAGCCGATCACAGTCACTGGGCTTCAGCCTACATTTGATGCAGCAGGGCTTTGGAATGAGATCAGTCTTTTCTAAACCTCGTAAGACAATTTCTCTTGAGATTTCTGGTTCACTTTTTATTCTTTAATCTCTGCCCCTAAGACAGTTCTCTCTTCTCCTATGGTGCTTTCAATATGGCAAGTCAGTTAAGTGTTCAGCCACCTCAGTAATTCAGAAAACAAAGACTGCCTTCACCCCCGTGACCAAAGCCTTTAATGGCATCACCACTCATGACTGTGGCTGACAGGAATGTCTTGGTGTCACCTTATGGAGGAGACAAGCTGAGAATCCCACCTCTAAATAACCCCTTCTGGGTGATGAAGTCTTGATTGGGGAATGTGCTTACCTTGAGCTTTATCTCTAAACCTTTGGAGGACACACTCCCTAATAAGCTGCCTGAGATGGGCAATCCAGACAAGGAATTCCCGTTAAGTGGGTCACAACATCTGGAATGATCGTGCTGGATTATTAGGCTGCCTGGTAGGCAACCTCTTTCTTCCTTCCTAGAACTTAATTCTCAAGTGAAGTGGTTTATAAGGAGCAGGTGATGGCGGCAAGGAGGTGTTGTTGATGGAGACTTCTGCCAAAGAGCAGTCTGGCTCCTGGGGGGAAGGGTAGGTAGAGAACACCCGATAGCTGAGACTAACAATGCCCAGCATTGTCCCCAAGACAAAGGACAGACTGAGCAAGCGTGGTCAGAAGAGTAGCTGTCTCTGTCTCTGAGGTAGTAGTGGGAGCTTCCTTTTCTGTGAGATTGCTGCCACCAAGAACCAAGGCAATGCCTTCCAGAGGAAGTTTTTTTGTCCAGTTCTTTACCTGGCCATGGTAAAACCTGTTTCTGATACCTCTCATTTAAAACAAAAAACAAAACAAACAAAAAAATTAGTCTTGTTGAGATGTCTGTTATTGCCATTTGAAATTTCCATAGAAATCACAATTATAAATGGTCCAAGATGGCCATGAATTTTCTTTCTTTTCTGAAGATGAGTTTTGTTTTGCTGATGACATTAAGTAAAATGGCCTGGCTCAAAATTTCTTCCTAGGGACACAGACTCTAAATGTATTTCATCACTATATGAGGCAGCACACGTCTGCCTGCACCACCTTCTCAGTCCTCCAGTCAGGTCACTGGGTTCTTCAAGTTCCCACTGGTTACTTTGGGTAGCCCTAATGACATTCTGATGGGACAAACCTCCCTTTTGAAAAAGGGCAATTTCTCACAGAGGCACATGAAACAGAATACTTCTGCCCAAGCCGTGATATCAGCATCACCTTCAGCCAAAGTTTCGGTCCTCCTGCATTCTTTCCCTCTCCTTTGCAGTTATTATTGTGTTTCTATAAGGAGATGAATTTACTAGAACATGTTTCTGCCATTTTATCTGGCTTGTTCATTTATTCAACAGAAATTTGTTAAGCACCAGCTGTCAAGCCTTAAGGAACAAGTTGAAATTAGGCAGCAGTAAAGAGGGAACAGCATGTACAAAATGTATAAAGTCCATAGGCAAGAGAACTCAGAGCACAAATATAGAGCATCATTTAGTTCAAGAAGGCCAGGACATCGGGCATAAATGCTTGGAGTCATAACAGATGAGGTGAGAGAAATAGACAGCTGATGGTGAAGAGTTTGGGTGTCATGCTCTGGAGAGTTTTAATTTTATCCCAAAAGACTTGGGGCATCCTCATGAAATTTTAAGCAAGGAAGTATGGTCAGATCTGTGCTGCAGAAAGACCACTTTGTGGTTTTTTGTTTGTTTGTTTGTTTGTTTTTAGGAGGTACCGGGGATTGAACCTGGGACCTCGTACATGGGAAGCAGGCACTCAGCCACTGAGCTACAGCCGCTCCCAGAAAGACCACTTTGGATACAGTGTAGAAAATGGATTGAAGTGGGGTGAGACTGGTTCCAGGAGAAACAGGTCCTGACTGTTTAACCAAGTGAGGAGTGATGAACGCCTGAAGTAAGATGGCGGTGGCAGGAATGGAGAGGAGATACCAAAATGTGAGTGAAAGTTCAGGGGCTCTATAAAGGTAAATGGCGTGTTGGATCCAATGTAAGAATGTAGTAAAGAGGGAGGTATCCACAAATGCCACTGAACTTCTGGCTTGGCTACTGAGTAGACAGCAGTACCATTAATAGAAAAAAAGGGTGGGGATGGAGGAGAGAAAATATGTTTACTTCAGAATATATTGAGTTTAAGGAGTCTAAGGAACAACCAAAAGAAAGAGGGGCCAAAGCCATGCTTCTTGACCTTGTATTGGCTTAGGCCGTCTCACTATCCTTGGCGATTCGTTCATGCATATGTAAATATGTGGAGGAAAGGGAGGCATGTGGAAGCTCTCAATGTCTGAGAGAAGTTAGCATAAACCCTCCTTTTGAGATTATTTGACCAGAGGAGACACCTGAGAGCAAATTAACAAATGCTGAAAGCAGCAATCAGCAGGGGCCAAGACCCTTATGGGGAGAGGCAAAGAAGCAAGTTTACAGAGAAAGCCAAGCCCAGGTATTTATGCTAGAAAGGAGGTCAGTGTGATGTGGGTCCCCAGCGGCTGATGGGCAGAGACAAAATGAGGCAAGCCAAGCCCAAGAGGGTGAAATGGAGAGTCTAGCAAAAGGACAGTTACTTGTGTTCACCCTGAGAATAACTTCTGCCCAATGGCCAGACCCTCAAGAATGTTTTATGCATCCATTGTTAGTAACACGTTCCACTTTTCTCTGTAGTCAGGTGTTTGTTTGCTTTACATAAAGACTGTTTTCAAATCATCCAGAGAGAATAGTATCAAGGAAGGACCACCAGTTAGCATTTAGCCATGACATGAGCTACAGACGAACAGTCAGGAGAATGATCTGGGTCCTCCCCCCAGTTTCATCACCAGCTCCCTGTAGGGCTGCAGACACGTCACTCTCACTGGGCCTTGGCTTTCTCTCCAGAAAGTTAAGCACCTATCTTTGCAAGTTTTAAAGGTTACTTCCAGTACTGCCATTCTGTATCTGTGTCCATTTCTGGTTCAAAAAGGCCCCCAGTCTTGCTTAGAATGGCAGATCCTTTTCACTCACCATAGATACACTCCCTAGACATCAGCAGAATACTTCGGTAAATTGTACTTCCCAGCACCCTTTGTGCCTGGAGTGTAGCAGGGCTGGAAAATTGCCACAGAGACACTCACTGCAGCCCTTAACCCATAAAGGTTCCTTTAGAGCGTCAGGATTAGAAATCAGCTCCCCCCTCCAAAAAAAGTTCTCTGGCTAGCCTCATCTAGAGACTCCATTCCTTATTGATCTTTAAAAATGAAAAGGACATTCAGCTCAAATATGTGGAAACTCTCCCAAATGCCCTGATCTTTCTGTCAGTGCTAACACTGGCTCTTATCAGCCTCTTCATTTTCCATGTGAATTGATTTTCTAGTTCAAACTTTCTATGCTGAGACTATTGATGAAAAAGATCATTGATGACTAGCCTACTGCCTTTCCAAATGATGTCAAAAGGGAGCCAGAATCCAGGCCCCCAAAAGCGATGTCCCACAGCTGTGAAGTGGCGCTCTCACTCATTCCCACTTCCATGTCCGCATCCGTCCATCTTCCCGCTCAACCCTGTCACCCTTTCTATGGGAACAGATTTCAGTCCCCTCAAATACAGGCTACCTTCCAGCTGAAAGTAGTTATATACCATAATTTAAAACTTAGAAAGTTGGAAAAGATGTGATTCTGATTAAACTTGGGATAAAATATTTGAATTAATTAAGGACAACACATGGTAATTTCAAAGCATCTTTCTTCAGAAGTCTTGGGGTTCTTTACCAAAACAATCTCATTAATACTTGTGCCACTTATGTGAGACAGTTCATATGTATCAACATTTGTATTTCTGATACTGATATCAGAGAGCCAGAGACAGTTACTTGCCTGTGGTCACACAGCAAGATTAAGGAACAATCCAGGTGGTAGCGAGACTGAAATGTTTCAGCTCTGACAGCATAGTTCAGCAAAAGGATGTCGGTCCTAAGATGAGAAATGCAGCTTAGCCTTCAAGTCCCACTGCTGTCCCAGGAGAACTGTATTTTCTACTTTCCTGAATTCTACTATGACAGGTTTTTTTTTTTATTTAATGATTTAAATTTATGTGTGTATATGTTCATGAAAATATGTAGCTGCTCACAGATACATATATAGAAGATGAAAGAGAAAAATGGACAACTTATAATTACAGATATTTTTGTTCATCTGGTATCCAGATGATCTCCCTTGATTCTGACAGTTTTGACAAATCAGTTTATTAAAATTGTAAATGTAACCCAGAGCTATTTAGTACAGTACTAAGCAGAAGGTGCTTTCTCCTCGCATTATTTTGCTGTTGCAGTATTAGAAGTAAATACAGCTTATACTTAAAGGACAAAACAGCCAGTCTTCTAAAAGAAAGCAAATTTGTAACTTGCCAGATCTATTCCCGGTTGGTTTCACCATCTCAAGACCCTGAGGATATTTTCATGGAGCTTTGCCCTTGATCAGACACAGAGAAGCATCTAGTCCTCATGCTCCCCCTTCAATTTCAGGTTTCTGAAAGGAAAATTCCAAAGAGAAGACATGCTCCCTTAGCTCCCAGAAGGTATTATTCAAGTGACATTTGGGGAAAGAAATTAAGGCCAGTTTTAATTTGGGGTATATAAACAGGATTCTTTGTCAACTCATGAAAAGTCAGTGGCAGCCAGAAGTAATGGAATGGGAAAGCAAGGCGAGAATAATGAGTAACTGCCTTAAACACAGAGGAGAAATGTACAAAATGTGGAACTCTATTCAGTCTCTGAAAATAGGGAAAATAATTCCCTTTTTTCCCCCCTCAAATGCCAAAGGAAGTTAAAGGGTTTTTCTTCCATATCTGATTAGCTTTAATTGACACTTCTCCAGCTTTCCTCTGCCCCATCCCTTCTAGCCTCTGCTCAGGAGTCATTTGTAAGCCAGCACATACATCTATGAGTGGGCATCTTAATCTTCTTGGTGCCTTGGACCATTGGCAGTCGGCAAAGCCTGTGGACCACTTCTCAGGAGCTTTTAAAATGTATAAAATAAAATGTGTGGGAATATAAATGCCCACACATTTATGACCTGGTAATATATATGTGGGGTTTTTTTTTGGTCATGAAGGTCATAATTTATTGTGGTAAAACATATGTAACATAAAATTGGCTATTTTAACTATTTTTAAGCGTACAATTCAGTGGCATTAATTACATTCAAAATGTTGTCCTGTCATCATCATTATCTATTTGCAAATTTTTTCATCACTCCAAACAAAACTCTACTCATTAAGCAATAACGCTCTATTCCCCCACCCCCTGCTTATTCTAGATAGTTTGTACAAGTGGAATCATACCATATTTGTTCTCTTTTTGTCTGGCTTCTTTCACTGAGCATAATGTGTTCAAGGTTCATCCATGTTCTAGCATGTATCAGTACTTCATTCCTTTTTATGGCTGAATGATATTCCATTGTATGACTATACCATATTTTCTTTATCCATTCATCTGCTGATGGACCCTTAGGTTGTACTTATTTTTGACATAGTAAATACCCAGAACTAATCACTATTATAATTTCAAAACCGTGATGTATGTACATCAGAGGTAAGCAAACTATGACCCACAGACCAATTTTTTTTTTTTTGAGGTACCGGGGCTGGGGATTGAACCAGGGACCTCATATGTGGGAAGCCAGCACTCAACCACTGAGCCACATTGGCTCCCCTGAGTTGATTTTTTCGTTTGCTGGTTGCTTGTTTTTCTGTTTTTAGGAGGCACCGGGAACCGAACCGGGACCTCCCCTGTGGGAAACAGGCGCTCAACTGCTGGAGCCATATCCGCTCCCCCAGACCTATTTTGTAAATAAAGTTTTAATGGAACACAGCCCTGCTCATTAATTTACATATTGTCTATGCCTGCTTTCATGCTATAACAGAAGAGTGGAATAGTTGTAACTGATATTGAATGGCCTGCAAAGCCTAAAATATTTGCCATATAGCCCTTTACATAAAGTTTGCCGACTCCCGCTGTAAATTGCAGCCTGTGAAATGAAAATACTGGTTTCTATTGGTGATGGTCACAGGTACTGTTAACTACTGTTTGTTGCCTACATTGATCATTGATATAAGTGCTAAATTTCAGTTAGAGATTAGTAGAAATATAGGTGTAATTTTTTTCCCATCCAAATCTACAGGCCATCTGAATTCTATTCATGGATCCTTGGGAACATGTGAACCCAGGTTAATAGCCTCCAAGTGGGATTACAATTTAAAGGCTCTTTCAGTAAAAAGAAATA
>JAQZBX010061475.1:0-17167 GCA_029593785.1 Cabassous unicinctus
GGGAGCTCTATCGACTGAGCCACACCCGCTTCCTGAGATATTTTTTAAGCCAATATACAACCTTGATGGAAAAGATGATTCCAGTTCTACTAATTACTAACAATGTGATTGTGGGCAAATTGCATATCCTACATAACAGAGCTTCTTAACCTCAAAATTATTAACATTTTAAATGGATAGTTCCTTATTGTATGGGGAATATAAGGGGAATAATATCTTGTGCGTGTATGATATTGAGAAGCATCCCTGGTCTCTCCCCACTTGAATCCAATAGTACCCCACTCCCAAGTTGTAACAACCAAAAATGTCCCTAGATATTGCTAAATGTACCATAGGGGACTAAGTCATCTCTGATTAAGCACGACGGACATAAACTGCTTGTAAACCTCAATCCCTTCTGCAATAAAATGGTGATCATAAATTTATCTATGAAACTATTTTGTGACTATTAAGTGAATTTACAGATTTCCTGATTGTCAATAAATGTTATTTGTGTTATTTTTATTTATGTGTTAATAAAAAGACATGGTCTGTTTCCTTCATGAAATATATGTAAATGATGTACATATATACATATTACATAAAGGATTATTTTAAATTATCTATAAATTAGATGTATGAAAAATAAATTATAAATAAAGAGAATTGAGACTGATCTAGATTTCTCTGGGAAATAGAAGAATAGGAAAACCTTATAAACTCATGCGGGTAAGTACAATTGCATGTTGTGAGATGATGGATAAAGTAAAGTCCCAAAAGGAGAAAATAAATTTCCTCATGAAATTTAAACCTGCAAATGACCCTGCTAAATAAAATGAGATGACAATATGTTTAATTGAAGGAGGTAGCAAATGGGGGGGAAACAATTTTTTAACCATTATTGAGTAAGTATAAGAGACTAGCTATTGGAACAGGTAAAGGAATGTAAAGCAGGAGAGATGCTATAGGTGTATTTGATATATGCAAGACTCCACAATGCCTTTTCTGCATCTCAACTAGACTATAACTGATGATGAGCTACTGAGAAAGACAAGAGCCCTTGAATGGAGATAAATTGAAAGTAACTCCTATTATGTCTATTCTCACTTTTTATGTGAAATGATAACTATTAACTATATGAAAAATGACGGGAAACATTTCCTCTAGTAGTATTTGATTTTAGAATAAGTAGTGGCTTTAATTCTGAATTGAAATTATACTTTGGTTAAGTTTGGAAGAAGATCTCAATTAGGCATGTTTTGAAATTTCTAGGTTTATATATTTTAATATATATTTGGTATTTTATATATTCACTCTTTTAAAATTATTTTACCTGTAACGTGCATGTTTTTAGTAATAAGACTCATTAATTATTATTTCTCATTTTATGTGATTTTTATGAATTCCAAGTTTTATATATATATGTGTGCATATATAATTATAAACAATTTTTCAAAGTTGCTAATTCCAAATTTAGAAAATAAAAATGATTTTTATGCAGATGCTACAGAGATAAAGAAGAAAATCATAGTTTTTCATAATAAAAATGTCAAGACTTCTTCAGTATGTATCTCTGGATCAATTATAACATGAAAAGGGCAGGCACATATTCACTCACAAACACAGACACACACAGACACACCAACATTATTATCTTTATATGCTAAAATCTAAGTTAATTTTTCATTGTAATCATTGAGCTTCCAGAAGAGAGACAGGTTGCTCTCTGTAGCATATGGTGAGTGTTTCTAGGAAGTCTCTGACTCAGGTGAAATAATGTTCTAATGGCCATTGCATTTATGCTCCATGGTCTAGATATTCCTGAATGCCTGAATTCCCAATAGAGCTTTAAATATGACACCCAAAATGTCACATTTAATTTTCAGCTATAACCTATGTTTTTAGAATTTATCACTATTTGTAATATGTCCTAGACTAACTAGAAAATGACACAATCTGATAGTCTTATGAATATAGTTCTCATTGTGTAACTCTGCCTTCATATCCCAAACAAGGCTGCATTTCAATTGACTTGTTTTCCCTTCCATTTCTGTTGGAGAAACTAACAGAGCATTATAATTTTTGCTATATGTTTGAAAATTAAAACATGCTACTTTATCTCTTGCCATAATCATGTGAAGTGCGAATTAATTTTGAGTAATCAAATTCTTACATATGAATTAATATTATAATAGATGTATACTTCCTAGTCCTGGACTGACAACCCTTTCTGAAACCTCAGGGATAGATGGGGGAGGGTTTTTAATCATTTTGTGTCTAAGAATTAAAAATTAATCAACTCTCCAACTAAGAACCAAAACTAAACACAAGAGCAAGAACTTCACACAAATGACATACTCGAATCATAAAACATGCTATGTTGTTGATGAAGAGAAAAATAATCTCCTTGATTTTAATTTTGGCAACTTTTGGCTCTTGACTTCTGATATCCTTCTATACTTTGAAATTGATATTTTTTTAGGGAAATATTTTCTGTTCAACTTGATAGCATGTTTGAACACCATACAGATTTTTAGTACATTTCCTTGTCTAAAAATACATTTTATTCTATATGTACTTCACAAATTTCTGTACTTATTCATTTTGTTACTAAACAAATTGGCGAGGTTCACTGTGTAACTATACCTTCATGTCCCAATCAAGAGCTTCATTTCAATTGGCTTTTGTTTTCCCTTCCATTTCTATCGGAAAAACTAATGGAGATTAGCATTATATTTTTAGCTATATGTTAGATAACTATAAGCATAACACTATGTACAAATTACAAAATTCACATTTTTCAAGTGCACATAAAGAATTTACTGTTAGACCTTATGCTGTGCTATAAAGAAAGCCTCAATAGATTTCACAAAAATAAAAAAAGAAATAATTCAGAGACTGTTTTCCGACCACAGTGTAATTAAGTTAAAATGAATCAAAATATATTTAGAAAGATGCCTAATTTCTTGGAAACGAAAAGTTTCTAAATAATCCATGAGTTAAACAATAACTAAAAACAATGGGGTATACTTTACAAAAATTATAGTGAATGCATGATATAACAAAACTTTGAGGATGCATCAAATTATGCGTGTAGTGGAACATATATTATACAATTTTAAAATGCTGAAAACCAATGTTTTGAGGTCCATTTTAAGGAGGCTAGAAAAAAAACAACATATGAAGTGTAAAAAAAATAGGGGGAAAGGAAAAAAAGATGAAATAAGAATGGCTGATGAAGTATAAAAAATATAATATACAAAATCAACAAGGACAGCATTGATTCTTCCTAAGATTAATAAAATTTCAAAATCACTAGCAAGATTAATATATAGTAAGAATAAAGAATTCATTTTCTGTTATCTAGGATCACTAGAAATACTCCAAGGATCAAAATGATAATAAGAAATTTGGAAGAAATATTTTTGATTAAAATATATCAGTTATAGAAAGTAAATAAATTTCTTCAAATTTACAGCTTGCCAAAAATGTGACATAAAAAGAAGTTTAAAAAATTGAATGATAATAAACAATTTAAATAAATTGAATCTGTTATTAATCCTTCCCACAAAGAAAATCTGAGGCTTATATGATGTTATTGGTGAATTTTCCAATAAAAAAAATATAGAACAGTAATCATTGTAGGTTCTTCCATATTATGGAAAATGATAGAGAAAACTTTTGAACTCTTTCATGATGCCAGCAAAACCTGGAAGCCATATCACTACAAGGAAAGATATTTATAAACATAGCCATAAACAGAGGTTAAACCATATCTTAAACAAAATATTAGCAAATCATTTACAATGTAATACTAAACGGTGATCTTTGTACAGATCATGGCCAAACTGGGATGATTCCATCTGTGCATGGTTGCTTTAACACATGACAATGAATGTAAATCATCAAGTTAAAATTTGAAAGAGAGAGAAAAAAGCATTTGATCAATGCAATTGATGGAGAAAGAAAGGGCAAATTTAGTATCATTTATCATCAATACTTAGCAAACTAGAAATAGAAGGAATAGTCCATAATCTAATAAATATGATATTTACAAAAAAACTAAGAGAAACTTTAAAATCAGAGGTAAAACATTGAAAAATTTCACCTGAGATAAGAATGAGAAAGAATATTCATCCTCATACATTATATATATATAGTATATCAATGTGTATATATACATATACACACATAAACATATACATTTACACATATATAACAATGAATGGTTGGAAATGAGAAATACTATAGATAATTGCATATTACATTATTTGCATACCTAGAAAATACAAAATAACTTCTAGATAATTAAAAGAATAAAGTAAGAAAGAATAATTAAATAAAATATAGCAAAATTCTTCAAGTTAACATTTATTAAGAAAAACTTGAAACATCATAAAAATGTAAACATTATTATTTAAAATAATGCTTAAAAATAATTTAAAATAAATCTAATGAAATATGTTGACGACCTCTACATGGTTAAATTCTTAAAATTTTTATCAGTAGAGATTAAATACTACCCAAATAGATGGAGAAATATATATATTGATTATAAGATACAATACTGTATAGATCAATTTTCCCTTCATCTATAGAATCAATATAAATCTATCTCAAATTCCAAGATATATATATTTTTTTAATTCACAAGTTGATTCTAAATTTCTAAGAAAAATGCAATGGCTCAAATATAGGCAAGGTAATCTTGATAAAGGAGAACAAAGTCAGAAGAAAACACTACCAGGAAACAAAAATTAATTAAGACAAAGTGAGATTGATACAATAAAAAATACTAATCAGAAGAAAAGATTAAAAACCTCTAAGGTATAAGCAGTGGGGCAGAAAAATTCAGTCACCTGATTAATGATGCAACAATGTAGTGGGCAAAGATTGTGTTTTTTTTTTTTTATTGTTTTTAATCATTATAAGACAGTGGATACCTATATATTAAAATATATTTTGGCACAAAATACACAAACATATCGGTTTCAGATAGATTAGAGATCAAAATGTATACGATAAAATATTAATTTTTTAGAAGAACAAATAGGTGAGCATCTTTGTCACCCTAAAGGAGGCAAAGAGTGCTTTAAAAAGACAAAAATAGATCTAATTACCAAAGAAAAATGATTAATTAGGCTATAATAATATTAATAATTGCTATTAATCATAATGTACAACATAAGTGACTAGAAAGCCAACCTGGCTGTAGCCGTTGGCCAGTTTGATGTAATTATGAATTCCAAAAATATAATTGGATTATGCTTGTAAACTGATCTGTTAATCTGGGCATGATTATGTTATGATTAGGGTGATGACTGGGCCATGTCAGTAGGGTGTTGAGCCCCACCCCTTTGGTGGGTGGGGAATCGAATATAAAAGGCATGGCAAGAACAGAGTTGCAGCAGTCTTTGGAGAAGCAGTTTTGGTGTTGGAAAGAAGGCCCCAGGAGAAGAGAAGCAAGCCGTTTGCCTGATCGTCTACAGCTGAGGAGGAAACAGGCGCTAAGTCGGGAGAGAAACGCAGCCCTGGGAAGAGAATAACCCCAGAAGCAAATGCCAGCAGCTGTCTTGCTCTAACACGTGGTAATGGACTGTGGTGAGAGAAGAAACATAACGCTTTATGGCCTGGTATCTGTGGACTTCTACCCCAAATAAATACCCTTTATAAAGACCAACCCATTTTTGGTATTTCACATTAGCACCCCTTTCGCTGACTAATAAATACACTGGCTAACCCACAGAATGTGAGAACACATTTGTTAGGTAGATGATGATAATGATGATGATCATAGATTAGTCAGATAGTTATATAGTAGGTAGTTATATAGAACAGAGCTCATGTATAAATTGCATAAAGATTTTGTACATACCAATAAAAAAAGAAAGAAGACTCAATAGCTTTTTTTTTTAAATTAAAGATTTAGTTATTTATTCATTTATCCCCCCCTTGCCGCTTGTGCTCACTGTGTCCATTCGCTGTTTGCTTTTTCTGTGTCTGCTTATCTCCCCCTTGCTGTGAGGTCTTGCTGCATCAGCCCACCGGGCCGCGCGGGGCAGCCCGCCCTCACAAAGAGGCCCCGAGAAGGGAACCCGGGGCCTCTCATATGGTAAATGGGGGCTCTATCGATTGAGCCACACCCGCTTCCTGCTGTGAGGTCTTGCTGCATCAGCCCGCAGCGCCGCGCCGGGCCGGCCTGCCCTCACAAGGAGGCCCCGGGAAGCGAACCCGGGGCCTCCCATATGGTAAACGGGAGCTCTATCGATTGAGCCACACCCGCTTCCCTCAATAGCTTCTTAAAAATTATTGTTGTAACATATATATAACAATCATTTTGAGTGACATTAATTACATTTAAAATGTTGTGCTGCCTTCAACACCATCCATTACCAAAAATTTTCATCACCCCAAAAAGAAACTGTACTAGACTGGCTTAAATACCGTACATTGCATGTCTCCTTATTATCTCTACAATCTCAGCATATACTACTGCTTCTCTCACATACTCCAACTACACTCAAAGGCTTATTGGTCCTCAAACACACCAAGGATATCCTGTCTCATTTTCTTTCAAATTACTATTTTATTTGTCCAAAATATTCTTCTCTGTTTTAGCCTGCCAAAGGGGTGCCTATGAAAAGTACCAGAAATCTGTTGGCTATTATAAAAGGTATTTATTTGGGGTAAAAACTGACAGTTACAAGGCTCTAAGGAGTCCAACTCAGGGTTGCTTTCTCATCAAAGTCAGTTGCCTTGTGTTGAAGCAGGATGGTTGCTGATATCTTTGAGGGTTCAGCCTTCCCCTCTGGGCTTCCTCTCTCTCAGCTGCAGGCTGGCATAGGGCTTGTCTCTCAGGGCTTCCTCTCTCTCATGGCATAGGGCTTGTTTCTTTCCAGGCTTTCTATTTCAATCTCAGCTCTTCTGTTCTCTTCCCAAAGTCAGCCTCAAACTGTCAGGTGAATGCCTCATCACTCCCCGGTGCCCAGAATCACAAATGACTGAACTGTTTATTCTGGTGAATCTTCTTGAGTGAGTGTCCTTTTATATAGGCCCATCAATGGGGCAGGGACTCAACCTGAGTCAAGCCTTACTGATATGGCCTGGTCGAATCAAAGCCCTAATCTTAACAGGTAATTTAATCAAGGGTCCTTCAATTGAATCCAATATAATTAAAGGGTATCATAAGCAGAAGAATAGTTTACAAACATAATCTTTCTCTTTTGGGAATTCCCAAAAATAATCTCAAACTGTCACATTCCCCAACTCCTCACCTGGCTGAATCTTTGTCATTCTAGAGGTTTCAGCTGAAATATCATCTCATAGAGGAAATTCATGACCATACCATCTGACTCTCCCTCCTCCTCACATTTCAATTTACTTAATCAACACACAATTCATTTCTTATATAGATCACATCTGTGATTACTTTATCCCTCATTTCTTTATTTATGTTCTGATTCTTTTAATCATCAATAGAAATCTCCATGAAAGCAGAAACCCGATTTACCTTGTTCAGCCTAGATCAGACCTGTATTTTACATATCAAGTCTAAATAATAGTTTTAATAAATTAGTGGAATTTAAATTATATAAATATTAAGCACTGGCCATATAATTAAAATAATTTTATAAAATATAACTTTAGAAGCAATTAGAAATAATAATTATTTGACTCTACAACAATTTCCTATAAGGATGTATATATGGGAAGAACATTATAGGATCTTTACCTCAAACACCTAATTTGTAGAAAGGAAAACTCATATCTAAATAGGTGAACAGACTTATCCAGTGTCAGATAATTTGCAATTAAACAGTTATGATTCCTAAATGACATATTTTCTAACACCATAAAAAACTATTAATAGAGAAGGCTGAATTGTAAGTAAGAATTTAGCACAGAGATAACATTGATTTCCAAATTCATATGAAGGCAGGTAGACAGGAAATTATGATTTGTGATTCTTGTGAGCATTTCTTATATTCATCTGTAAATAACATCAGACTTACAGAATTTCATTTCCCAAACAAGAGTAATACACTATGAAAATATATTTTCTATATTCTCAAGAAAGTAAATCAAGGATGATTACAAATTAATTTGGTAAATATTCCTGAGCTTTTATTCTGTGTTTCCAACTACAGTATAAAATGGGAAAATCCAATTTTAGCAGAGAACTTCTGTCTCTGTAAATGCTTTTGTACATTTCCCCGACCAAACCTCCTCTGAAGGAAGGCTAATTATAGGCTTCAATATGCACCTGGGTGAAAATTAACTTTTAAGCAGCCTTTAAAATAAACGTTTTTAATTATTATCATTATGCAAAAGCTGCATAAATGCCTTTAATTGTACTTATAAAGTAACATTTGCTGTAATCACCCCTAATATCCAGGAGCAACCACAAGGGTTTTGGGGCTTTTTATTTTTTACATTATTGAAATAAAAATAGAAGGATCTTTCATTGTTGATTTGTACATAGTTCATTTTATTTCATTTTATGAGCAGGCATGTTAAAATTGACATACCTTGTTAAAATTTAACATGCACTGAATGTTAATTACATAACATTGAACTTTGAATATCTTAAAAATGTGTAAATACTGTAAGAAGACTAAAGGTCAATATACAAGATATTCAATGATAATTATGAACTTTATGATTTGATTTACCTTGAATAATGGGCATAATATCTTTTATAGCAAGGTAAGATGGAACATTCAGTTTAAAACTATTAATATTTTCATTTTATGTCTGTTTCACTTATTGAAAAAAATGTTTGATGCTACAATATTTGTTTCTTTCTAGAAATGATGTTGCTTAAAGGTGCTATGCCTGTGTATGTCTATGTATGAGAGTCAGAGAACAACATATATTTTTCCACAAAACTTTTGCTAAAACACAAGATGCTTAACAGGTCTACTTTTAATCAAACTTAGCAACAAAGATGCAAACAAATCAAAAACACTCTAAAAGTAATCTGAAGTAGAAATAATGAAGGGGTGGGGAAGACAAGAAGAATGTTGTGATAATGTGGGGTGGCATGCCAACTGATTCAAGTTTTGTTTTTTGCTTTCCTTTTGTCTTTTACCACTCCAGCTACTTTTATAAGAGATGTAGGAGAGATGAAGACACGGTATTTTAAAAACAATGTTTCTTGAAAATTATTTTGGAATAGAAAAAAGTATTATTTCAAACAATTATTCAAAAAGTAGCTATTACAGTAGTGATTAGAGTAAATGAATTATGAGGTTTCTTATTAATATCACAAGTCAAGGTTTTAAAAATTCTTATGTCAGTTTATCTAATCTCATTTATTTAACTATATTAATAAAATTTAATTACCTAAGCTATTGGCCTTCGATTGTTTTTGACAAATTCCAAAAGTGTTGGTATGGATGTTGGAAAGCTATAGCTTGGCAGATGTCATAAGGATCTTTGTATTAAATGATTTGGGGGTAGAAGCTGAGATCTGTGCTGTGATTATATTTGTACACTACTGCTCAAGTATATTTCCAGGGTTTTTTAGGAATAAGGACTTTTTAGTGAAGTCGTAGTAAGTCCTGCTTTGGTGGATAACAGGTTATTCTGAGACTCATTTCCCAAACTGGTTCAATCTCTCTTTTAATAGCTTCATGCTCCTGAATTGCCCTAATGTAATTTACCATTGGATATGTATAACAGAGCTTCTAAACACCAAGTTAAGAAATGGTTATTCCCAGCTCTGAAGATATTGTTGAGCAGGAATTCACAGCACTATGCATTTTTTTGAAGAAAAACTCAGAACCCGTAATGGCATATTTTTAACTTTTATGTTTTCTTGTGTGTTCATTTGTTTTCTTTTGTATTTTATATACATGGTACATTCTGCAACAGTGCTAGAAATGGAGAGAAAATGCATTCTAAGAAATTATAGGGACATGGTCTTAGGGAACACCTAGAATGTGAATCAATCTCATATTTGTACTGTTACTCATTCACCTCAGTCAATTTTAGACCATTTTTCATTACTTCATAAAGAAAACTCACACACCATGCTATATCTGCCTATTGTTAACCCTTGACATTGATATAGTACCTCCATTGCCTTGATACAACAATATTACTGTTAACTATATTCCACAAGTTGCACTAGTTGTATTTTCCCATGTATCCTCATGTTCTTCACACCTTGTAATAGTGATGTACATTGTTATAGTTGATAGAAAAATTTCTTGTATTTGTAGTGCTGTCTACAATCTGCATGCACCAACTTAACTCACTATGTTATACAATCCCATTATTCTCCTCAAGCTTTCTATTTATATCTACATCCTTAGATTACCTCTTTCAACCACAGTTGCATTTATAAATCATGAGTGTTAGTTATACTCACTATAATTTGTTACCATCAACTCTATTCCTTTCCAAACATTTAAAAATTCTATAAACATTATGTATCAGCTCCCCCTTCTCAGCCCTCATTCTATCTCCTAGTGACCCATATTCCGTAAGCTTACACATTTTATTTAGATCATATTAATAAGACCATACAATATTTGTCCTTTGGTGTCTGGCTTATTTCAGTCAACAAAATGTCCTCAAGTTTCATCCATGTTGTCATATGCATCCCTAGTTCATTTCTTCTTACAACTGAATAGTATTCCATTGTATGTATATAGCACATTTTGTTTATCCTTTCATTAGTTGATAAATACTTGGGTTGTTTCCATCTTTTGGTAATTTTGAATAATGCCACTGTAATTATTGGTGTGCAGATGTTAGTTCTCATCCCTGCTTTCAGTTCTTCTGAATATATTCCCAGTAGTGGGACTGCTGGATCATATGGCATTTTTATCTTTTGCTTCCTGAGAAACCACCAAACTGTCTTCTACAGAGGCTGTACCATTGTACATTCCCACCATCAGTGAAGGAGTGTTTATATTTCTCCACATACTCTCCAGCACTTGTAGTTTTCTGTTTTTATTTAATAATGGCCATTCTATAAGGTGTGAAATAATATATTATTGTAGTTTTCATCTGTATTTTCCTAATAGCTAGTAATGTTGAACACCTTTTCTTGTGCTTTCTGGTCAATTGCATTTCCTTTTTGGAAAAATGTGCTATTCAAGTTTTTTTGTTCCGTTTTTATGTTAGTTGCTTATCATTTTATTGTTGTGTTGTATTATCTCTTTATAGAACATGGAAATCAAACCCTATCCAATATGTGGTTTACAAATATTTTCTCCCATTAAGTAGGCTGCCTTTTCCCATCTTAACAAAATCACTTGAAGAACAAAAGTATTTAATTCTGAGAAGGTACCATGTATCTATTTTTTCTTTCATTGCTTGTGCTTTGAGTATTAAGTTTAAAGAAACCACAACCTACCAAAAAATCTTGAACATATTTCCCTACATTTTCTTCTTGAAGTTTTATGGTTCTAGCTTTTATATTTAGGTATTTGATACATTTTGAATTGGTTTTTGTATAAGGCGTGAGATAGGGTCCTCTTTCTTTCTTTTTGATATGGTATCCAGTTCTTTGAGCACCATATGTTTAATAGACCTTTCTGCCCCAGCTGAGTGGGTTTGACAGGCTTGTGAAAACTCACTTGACCATAGATTTGAGGGTCTATTTATGAACTTTTGATCTCTATGTCTATCTTTTTGCCAGTACAATGCTGTTTTTATCACTGTAGCTAAGTGATTTTATTTATAATCAAGAAGTGAGAGTCCTTCAAATTAGTTTTTTTGTTTGTTTGTTTGTTTGTTTGTTTTGAGATATTTCTGCATATTCAGGGACCCTTATTGCTCCAAACAAATCTGATAATTTTTCCATTTCTGCAAAAAAGGCTGTTGGGATTTTTATCTAGAATGTATTGAGTTTGTAAATCAATTTGGGTAGAATTGACATCTTGAAGATATTTAGTCTTCCAATTCTTGAACACAGAATGTCCTTCCATTTATTTAGGTCATCATTAATTTCTTTCGGCAAGTTTTGTAATTTTTTGAATACAGGTTCTTTAAGTCCTTGGTTAAGTTTATTCCTCAATATCTGATTCTTTTATTCACTATTGTATATGGAATTTTTTTTCCTGAATTCTTCCTTAAATTGTTCATTATTATTGTATTGTAGCACTACTTAGTTTTGTGTATTAATCAGCATCCCACCACTTTGCTGAACTCATAGCTCTAGTAGCTTTGTGGTAGATTTTTCAGAACTTTCTAGACAGAGGATCATATTATCTGCAAACAGAAAATGTTTCACTTCTTCCTTTCCAATTTGGATGCTTTTTATTGATTTTTCTTGCCTAATTGCTCTAGCTAGAATTTCTAGCACAATATTAACCAATGGTGGTATCAGTGGACATCCTTGTCTTATTCTTGATATGAACGGGAAAGTTTTCAGTCTTTCATCATTGAGTATAATGTTAGCTGTGGATTTTTCATAAATGCCCTTTATCATGTTGAGAAAATTTCCTTCTATTCCTATCTTTCAGAGTTTTTTTTTTAAGAAAGGAAGCTTTATTTTGTCAAATGCCTTTTCCATGTCAACCAAGATGATTTTATTCAACTTATTAATGTGGTGTATTACACTGATTTTCTTGTGTTTAACCACCCTTGCATACCTTGGATAAAACTCACTTGATCATGATGCATAATTCTTTCAGGGTGCTGTTGGACTCGATTAGCAAGTATTTTGTTTTGGATTTTTGCATCTATATTCATTAGGGAATGGATCTGTAATTTTCTTTTTTCACAATATCTTTATCTGGCTTTGGTATTAGAGTAATGTTGGCTTCATAGAATAAGTTTGGTAACAGTCACTCTTGTGCAATATTTTGGAAGAGTTTGAGCAACACTGTATTAAACCTCTGAATGCTTTGTAGAATTCACTTATGAAATCACCTGGTCCTTTCTTTAAAGGTTGTAGTGAGGATTGAACCTGGACCTCATACATGGGAAGGAGGCACTCAAACCATTGTGCTGCATCTTCTTCCACTTTTTGGGAGGTTTTTGATGACTATTTCAATGTCTTTTTTTGTTATTGGGCTGTGATTTCTTTTATTTATTTATTTTTTGTAGTATCTTTATCTGGTTTTGGTATTAGGGTGCTGTTGGCTTCATAGAATGAGTTTGGTAACATTCTTTCCTGTTCAATTTTTTGGAAGAGCTTGAGCAAAATTGGTATTAGATCATCCTTGAATGATTGGTAGAATTCACCTTTGAATTCACCAGGTATTGGGCTTTTCATCTTCAGGAGGTTTTTGATGACTGTTTCAATCTGGTCACTTGTGATCATTTTGTTGAGTTCTTCCATTTCTTAAAGGGTCAGTGTAGGTTGCTCATGTGTTTCTAGGAATTTGTCTGTTTCACCTAGGTTGCCTAGTTTGTTGTCATACAGTTGTTCATTGTATCCTCGTATGAACTGTATTATTTCTGTGGGGTCAGTAGCAGTGGCCCCCTCTCATTTCTGATTTTATTTATTTGCATCTTCTCTCCCTTTTTCTTTGTCAATCTAGCTAAGGGCTTGTCAATTTTGTTAATCTTGTCAAAGAACCCAACATTTTGTTTTGTTTATTCTCTATATTGGTTTTTTGTTGTTGTTCTCAAATTCATTTATTTCTGCTTTTATCTTTTTTTTTTTCAGAGTGTCAGACATGAGCTTTATTTATTGGGACTTATGGATAGGAGAGATTTTCTCTAGCGGTGGAAGCACAGAGAATGAAGATAGCACTTCACAAAGAGGCAGGAAATATGGGGCAATAGATAGGGTCTCAGAACAAAGACATTTCATAACAGAGTTAACATAAATGGAGTCTGGTGATGTTATTGTAGGAAGGAAGTATACATCCTGGAGAAAATTACCGTCTATGATACCATCTGTACATTGTTTATCTGTGAAGAGTTTTGTTGCATTTTAACTTGTGTCCTGGCACATGCAGGCGGCTGCATACTGTGGGCTGAGTTTTCCTTAGGGAGAGTGAGCCAGGACCCAGTGGACCCCCTATGCAGCCATCTGCGTTGTCCATAGGGCACACACATATTTACACTTTACACCAACAGTAAAGCATACAACAGAATACTAAGAGTTCTCCACCAAAAGCTAGTAAAGCTATGAAGACATATCACCATGGCTGAAAGAGGGAGTTAAACCAGTTAGACAGGGGATTAAAAGCTAATTTACCAATGATATGACTTATGTGCTCTTTTTTTATTTTTAAATTTTTAAATATTATGATACTTAGATTTCATACATGTTTTATATAAAAAAATGTAAGTGATTCCCATACGCCCTATTCCCTACCCCTGCCACACTTCCCCACAGTAGCAACATCCTTCATTAGTGTGGTACATTGGTTACAAGTGATGAACACATATTAGAGCATTGCCACTAAGTGTGGATTATAGTTTACATTATAGTTCAAACTTTCTCCTGCACAATTTTGTAAGTTATGCCAAGATATATAATGTCCTATATCTGTCATTGCAATGCCATTCAGGACAATTCCAATGTCCCAAAAATGCCCCGATATTACACCTATTTTTCCCTCTCCTTCCCCTCAGAACCTCTGGAGGTCACTGCCTCCACATCAATGATAAAATTTCTTCATTGCTGGAATAACAATAAATCTATAGTAGAATAACAGTTAGTCTACTCTAGTCCATTGTTCATTCCCCAACCCTGAGGATTCTGGGATCATGATGCCCACTCCACCTCTAATTGAGAGGGGTCTTAATCCCATGGGGCAGAAGGATGGCACTATCTTGCTTGCAGTTGCAGACCCTCTCAGCTCCTTGGGATGGTGTATTAGTCAGCCAAAGGAGTGCTGATGCAAAGTACCAGAAATCTGTTGGCTTTTATAAAGGGTATTTATTTGGGGTAGAAGCCCACAGTTGCCAGGCCATAAAGCATTAGTTACTTTTCTCACCAAAGTCTATTGCCACGTTTTGGAGCAAGATGGCTGCTGATATCTACGAGAGTTCAGCCTTCCTGGGTTCCTTTCTTCCCGAGACTTGCTTCTCTCCAGGCTCATACTTGCTTCTCTCCACAAAGCCAGGTGTAGACTATCAGGTGAATGGCTCATCTCTTTTTCTGGGTCCTTCTCTCCTTACTCACGACCAAGCTCCTCTGTGTGCTTACTTCCCCAGACTCCAGCATTAAAACTCCAAACTCCCTTCTCTGAAGTGCAGTTTCTCTGTGAGTCCCCACCCACCAAGGGGGCCCACTGATGTGACCCAATCAAATCCTTAATCATTATTTAATCAGGTAAAAGTAAAACCTCTGAATCCAATACACTCTAATAGGCCCAGAGGAAAAGACCTCTATGTTTACAAACATAATCCAATATTTTTTTTTGGAATTCATCAGTAATATCAAACTGCTACAGATGGTCATTGTCTATCATCATTTCTTTGTTAGTTGTCCTGGGTGAGTCCAATGAACTGGAGAGTAGGTGTTGCAACTCTGCTGAGATTCAGGGCCTGACTGGCACAGGAAAAGCCCAAAGATTTAAGTCTCTTGGACATAAACCTATCAACTCTAGTACTAACTGTAGGTTCAAATAGAAGGGCCAGAAGAGCCATGTGTAGGGAAAACTTGCCTGAGTCCAACTCTGTCATACTGGGAAGCATAAATTCCAAAGTAGGGCCCGTTGTCAAAGCACAAAACTCTTGAGCTGTCAGCCCTGCCTATAGTGTCTGGATGTCTTCAGAGCCCTCAGTAGCCTTACTATTTGAGGCAATATTTAATGTGGCAGTCAATGGGATGCTGCTGAAATGTACATAAGCATAATTTCTGGGATGACCTCCTGACTCACTTTGAAGTCTCTTAGCCATATAAACTCATTTGTCTTTACCTTTTCCCCTTTTTGTTTCAAGGTCTTTTTCCAGTTGCATTACTAGTTGGTGCTTGGTAGTAATCTCTCAATGCCAGGGAGGCTCATCCCTGGGAGTCATGTCCCATGCCAGAGGGGAAGGTAATACATTTATATGCTGAGTTTGGCTTAGAGAGAGGCCACATTTGAGCAACAAGGAGGCTCTCAGGAGGTAACTTTTTGGCAACCTATAATATTAGACTAAATTTCAATGAAATGAAATGAAATTTAAATGAAAAGGTTCATTAGTATAGTCATCAATATCAAGGGCCCATCAATGGCCCATCTTCCTTCACTAGTCATTGCTTCTATACTCAGAAGATTCTTGTTGTCCCATTAAAGAACATGGCAGAACTCACCAAGATGGGAATTGGATATTCTTTCAGTTATTGTGTGGATCTTCACCCACTGTGACAATGCCCCATGAGTACTTGAAGGTATGCCCCAGGTGAATCTCCTCCCATGCATCTCCCATCACTGATACCCCACAGCAATGATCCTCCCCTGCCACAGTTTTAACAAATTTCTTTCCTTCTGCTTGCTTCGGTATTAGTCTGCTGTTCTTTGTCTAGCTTATACAAATGTGTAGTTAGGTATTAGATTTTACCTCATTCTTCCTTTTCAATGTAAGCATTCAGCACAATAATTTTCCTCTCAGCATTGCCTTTCCTTCATTTCCAAAGTTTTGATATGTAATGTTCTTATTTCATTCATCTTGATATACTTACTAATTTCTCTTTGAATTTCTTCTTTGACACACTGGGTATTTAAGAGTGTGTTGATTAACGTCCATACATTTATGCATATTCCAGTCCTCTGTCTGCTTTTGATTTCAATCTTCTTTCCATTGTGATTAATGAAAGAGCTTTGTATAATTTCAGTCTTTTTAAATTTATTGAAACCTGTTTTGTAACACAATATGTGGTCAATCCTAGAGAATGATCCATGAACACTTGAGAAGAATATGTATCCTCCTGTTTTGGGGTGCATTGTTTTGAATATGTCTGTTACGTCTAGTTCATTTATCAAATTGTTCAATTTCTCTATTTCCTTATTGATCATCTGTCTAGATGTTCTATCTATTAATATGACAAGTGTATTGAAATCTTCAATTATTATTGTAGAAATGTCTATTTTTTCCCTTTAGTTCTTCAGTTGCCAGCATTTGTCTCATATATTTTGAGGCACGCTAACTAGGTGCATAGATATTTATGATTGCTGTTTCTTCTTGGTGGATTTCCCCTTTTAATAATGTATAATATCGATTTTGTCTCTTATATCAGCTTTGATTTTGAAATCTATTTTGTCCAATATTTGTATAGCTACCAATT
>JAQZBX010061476.1:0-16971 GCA_029593785.1 Cabassous unicinctus
TTTTTTTTTTTTTGAGGTACAAGGGCCAGGGATTGAACCCAAGACCTCATATGTGGGAAGCCAGCGCTCAACCACTGAGCCACATTGGCTTCCCTGAGATGGTTTTGTTTGTTTGTTTGCTTGTTGTTTGTTTTTGTTGTTTTTAGGCAGCACCAGGAACCTAACACAGAACCTCCCATGTGGGAAGAAGGCACTCAACCACTTGAGCCACATCCGTTTCCCTAGGTTAGTTTTTAAAGATAAGGAAACTAAGGCTCAAGAAGGTTAAATAAAGGGCCAAGAAGTCACAGATAGTAAGTGGTAGGGACAGAATTAAAGCCAGATCTAAAATGTAATGAAGCCCAATCCTTTCCACTGCTTGAGCCACATCTGCTCCCCTCCACCCTGATACTTCTCATCATGTGGTTAATAATTCTTTATTGCAGGCTTTTATATTTTCTTTTTGTAAGAGTCCCATGTACCCTGGACTACAGGTCATTCCCTATCAAACAGTCTTGTATTTACTTCTCTCCAGGCTCCCATGATTTCCATTTGTCACAGCTCAGTGATTATGTTAATTTCTTGCTTGAGATTCTTATAACATGTAGGTAGTTTAAATTCATACCCTACACCCTGGTTAGGTTTTGGACTTTTCACAGGATGCCTTTTTTTTTTCCCACCCAGAACTTGCTTCCTTGTTGCTTTTCTGGACAGTAATTAGTGTTCTTCTAGCCTCCCTTTCAAGGCCTAGAAGGATCTTGGAGAGTCCCAATTTCAAACAGAGGTCTCAGTTCCAGCCTGAAAAGCCTCCAGGCTAAATTCACTGTGGGGTTTGTATCCAGGCCTGGCTTTCTCTTGGTCCCTTCATGTGTCAGCTTGGACCTTGCACCTCTGGTTTTGAATTTCCTTTTTGTTTCAGGCATCTGAGAACTGTCTTGGCTTTCTTTCAGGCAAGAAATATTATTTTTGTGTTTTAGAGTTAAAAAATATTTATCCAACATTTACATGTGTTTGTAGTGAGAGAAAGGCTTTGCTAAATCAGGCCACCACACTGTCGGCCTTTGAAGTCTTTCAGACTCATATTTTGGTCATGAATTTTTCACTTAAACGAATTTGGTCAAGGTCCCCTTACTCCCACTGGCCTTATACCCCCTTTTCACACCTAAAACATAGTCAAGGAAGTTGGCTAAATCAGGAGGGTAAAGTTGCCCACCCAAGTCTCCTTTTCCATTTTATTCACATCATTTTTCAAAAACTATCATAGAATGATGGAGTTGGAAGGGGCCTTGCAGTCCTCTCATCTGATATATTCATTAATCAGATGAGGAACCCAGGGCCTCACTGAGTGAAGTGATCTGTCAGACATGTAGCCAGGACTGGGACTCTGGTTTTCTATCCTCTGGAACACCCTCAAATTCACTATCTTGAGCTTGGTATAGGAAAGGGAGCACTAGACCTGGAATCAGAAAATCAAGATTTGAATCTCATGTTTGCCACTTACCACTTGTTTGATCTCAGGCAAGTCACTTAGCCTTTTAGATCCAGTTTGTTATCTGTAAAATGGAGACAGACCTTGGGAAGTTTTTCCTGAGGTTTAAATGATTCAGCAGGTATGATAAGTACCTGCTAAATAGTAGGCACTACTTAATTTTCTTTCTTCCTTATGATGTAAGATCCCTCATGTCTCTTCTTGGACACATCTCTTTTCATCTGTTCACTCTCAGGGAATGTGCCTGGAAAAACTTACAAAATACTTGGAAAATTATCTACCTAAAAGGTAAAAAATCGGTAAACAGGAAGTTATCTTCCTGTTTCCTTTCTCGCCAAATAAACACTGAAACTTTGTTCCCAAAGGCCAAAGTGTATCTGTCTTAAAGAGTTACATAAAAGCTACAAAATTGCAAGCAAAATGGTTGCAGTCTTACAACATTTTTTTAATTTATTCTGGCTTCACATTCATTGGCCCATGGCTTTCTTGTGATGATTTCAGGGTGGGTTCTAGACCAGCGATTGGCAAACTTATTTTGTTCATGGCCAGATAGCAAATATTTCAGGCTTTGTGGACTACAAATGGTAACTGTCACATATTCTTTGCTTTGTTCACAACCCTTTAAGAATATAGAAAACATTTTTAGTTCATGAATGAACTGTACCAAAAAAAAGACTATGTGGCCATGGTTTACTGAACCCTGTTCTACACTGACAACAGTCTTCAGACCATGTCCATGAAGGTTCTTGACTTCAGCAACTCTCATTCAGTGCTTAGAGGCACCTAGCCTAAGTACTCTCTCAAGCTCATGCAAGGATTACTGTCCCCTCTCTGTGCCCCCCACCCCTTGTCTAAAAAAAGGGGGGGGGGTCATCTTCTACACATGGTCACTCATTGGGTTTTCCATGCACTGAATGACTTTCCTTTCAAAGAAATAATCCTCTAGGCAGCTAAGTCAATACTTCCAACCTTTCCCATGCCATGACCCATTTGGAAAGTGGCATGTAATTTATTTAGCTGAGGGTTGTGGGAGGAGGTGAACAGAAGAGGGTCAAATAGATACAATTGCTAATGCCCAGTGGCAACCAGGTATAGGGACTCCATGTGCCCCAGACATTCCCTGGCTGCCAGGAGATCTAATGGGATCATTTTCTCAGTAAACCTATTATCAATAGCACAGAGGTTATATACACAGCATTGGAGTCAGACAGTCCAGTAATTAAAACCTAGCTTTGCTTCTTACTATTTGACCTTGGGCAAGCTTGCTTTTTTTTTTTTTGAAGAGGCCAGTAAAAGGCTTTAATAAGATATGAAAAAAGAGATAATACACACCCAAGACATGACTGTGAGCATGCTACAGGGTGAGATGCACCCTTGGGCAGCTTTTTATTTTATTTTTTTATTTTTTTGTTTTTGAAAGTTGTTGAAGTTTTATTTTATTTATTTACTTAAATAAATACATTTTATTGGTATATATTAATAAAGCATACAATTCAACTAAAGTTTGTAATTAATGGTATTTGGTATAATCATATGGTTGTGCATTGCATCACTTCAATCATTATTAGAGCATGTTTATTATTTCAATAATAATAATAATAAACAAAAACAAGACAAACAAGTAGACAAGAAAATTCTTCACCTCTCAATTGCTCTCTGTTTCCTCTGCTCTACACAGCTGCTATTTCTGGCTATCCTTGCACAATTATCTATTTATTAAGCAGTTTTACTGAGATATGTTCACATAGCCTATGATCTATCCAAAGTGTATAATTAATGGCTTTTAATATAATCACAATGTTATGCATTCATCACTACAAAAAATTTTAGAACCATTTCATTACTACAAAAAGAAAAACTCCACACTCTTTAGCATGCTTTTCCCAGCCCAACATAACCCCTAATCTAATTTCATCTTTATAAATGGATTTATATTTACATTTTATAGAAATGGAATGGTAGAATATGTTACACAATATATTTAGTTCATAGCAGCGCAATCATGTAGTATTTGTCCTTTTGTGTCTGGCTTGCTTCACTCAACGTAATGTCTTGCAGATTCATCCATGTTGTCATATGCTTTACAACTTCATTTCTTCTTTTAGCTGTATAATATTCCATCGTGTGAATACACCATAGTTTGTTAATCCATTCATCTGTTGATGGACACCTGGGTTGTTTCCAGCTTTTGGCAATCGTGAGTAATGCCACTCTGAACATCTGTTTGCAGATGTTTCTTTGTGTCATTGCTCTCAGTTCTTCTGGGTGTTGCAGGGTCACATGGCAAACCTATATTTCACTTCTTTAAGAACTGTCAAACAGTTGTCCACATTGGCTGTACCATCCTACATTCCCACAAACAGTGAATAAGTGTTCCTGTCTCTCCGCATTCTCTCCACAATTGTAGTTCTCTGTCTTTTTAATAGCGGCCATTCTGATAGGTGTGAAATGATATCTCATTGTAGTTTTCATTTGTATTTCCCTAATCATTAGTGATGTTGAACTTTTTTTCATGTGTTTTTTGTTTGTTTGTTTGTTTGCCATTTGTATTTCTTCTTTGGACAAATGTCTATTCAAGTCTTTTGCCCATTTTAAAATCAGGTTGTTTGTCTTTTTATTGTTGAGTTGTAACATCTCTTTATATATCATGGATATTAAACCCTTATCGGCCATGTACTTTCCAAATATTTTCTCCCATTGGGTTGGCTACCTTTTCACCTTTTTAACCAAGTCCTGTGAGGTGCAAAAGTGTTTAATTCTGAGGAGGTCCCATTTACTTATTTTTTCTTTTTTTGCTTGTGCTTTGGGTGTAAAGTCCAAGAAAGCATCACCGACCACAAGGTCTTTAAGATGTTTCCCTACATTTTCTTCTAGTGGTTTTATAGTCCTGGCTTGTATATTTAGGTCTTTGATCCAATTTCAATTGATTCTTGTATAAGGAGTGAGCTAGGGGTCCCATTTCATTCTTTTTGGTTATAGATATCTAGTTGTCCCAGTAACATTTGTTGAAAAGACTGTTTTGTCCTGCTAACATGGACTTGGTAATTTTGTCAAAAACGAGTTGGCTGTAGAGCTGAGGGTTTACTTCTGGACTTTCAATTTTATCATTGATCAATGTGCCTATCTTTATGCCAGCACCAAGCTGTTTTGACTACTGTAGCTTTGTAATATGTTTCCTCCTATGCTGCTTTTCTTTTTTAGAATGCTTTTGGTTATTCGGGTGCACTTTTCCTTCCAAATGAATTTAGTAATTGCCTTTTCTATTTCTTTAAAGTAAGCTGTTGGGATTATGATTGGTATTGCACTGAACCTGTAAATCAGTTTGAGTAGGATTGACATCTTCACAATATTTAGCCTTCCAATCTATCAACATGGAATGTCTTTCCATTTGTTTAGGTCTTCACTGATTTCTTTTAACATTGTTTTGTAGTTTTCTGAACATAGGTCCTATACTTCTTTCGTTAAATTGACTCCTAGGTATTTGAGTCTTTTTGTTGCTATTGTAATTTTCCCCCTGATCTCCTCCTCATATTGTTCAATACTAGTGTACAAAAATGTTACTGATTTTTGAGTGTTGATCTCATATCCTGCCATTTTGCTGAACTCATTTATTAGCTCAAGCTTTGTTGTAGACATTTCAGAATTTTCTAAATATAAGATCATGTTATCTGCAAATAGTGAGAGTTTTATTTCCTCTTTTCCTATTTGGATGCCTTTAATTTTTTTTCTTGTCTAATTGCTCTAGCTAGAAATTCCAGTACAATGTTGAATACCATGGTGACAGTGGACATCGTTGTCCTTTTCCTGATCTTAGAGAGAAAGCTTTCAACCTTTCCCCATTGAGTACAATGTTGGCTGTGGGTTTTTCATATATGCCTTTGATTATATTCAGGATTTTCCTTTTCTTCCTATCTTTTGAAATATTTTTATCAAGAGAGGATGCTGGATTTTGTTGAATACCTTTTCTGCATCGATTGAGATGATCATGTATTTTTTTCTCCTTCAATTTGTTAACATGGTGTATTACGTTGATTATCTTATGTTGAAACAGCCTTGCATACCAGGAATAAATTCCACTTGGTTGTGATGTATAAGTCTTTTGATATGCTGTTGGGTTCAGTTTGTAAGTAATTTGTTGAGAAGTTTTGCATCTATGTTCATTAGAAAGATTGATCTGTAATTTTCTTTTCTTGTAGTGTCTTTATCTAGCTTTGGTATTAGGATGATGTTGGCTTCATAAAATGTGTAGGGTAATTTTCCTTCCTCTTCAATTTTTTGGAAGAGTTTAAACAGGAATGGTGTTAATTCTTTTTGAAATGCTTCATAAAATTTACCTGTGAAGCCATCTGGTCCTGGAGTTTTCTTTGTTGGGAGATTTTTGATGATGGATTCGATCTCTTTAATGTGATTGGTTTGTTAAGTTCTTGTATTTCTTGTAGTGTCAGTGTAGGTTCTTTGTGCACTTCTAGGAATTTGTCCATTTTATCTGTGTTGTCTAATTTGTTGGCATACAGTTTCTCATAATATTCTCTTAAGATCCTTTTTATTCCTGTGGGGTCAGTCATAACATCCCCCCTTCATTTCTATTTGTATTTATTTGCATCTTCTCTCTTTTTTTCTTTGTTAGTCTAGCTAGAGGTATGTCAATTTTATTTATCTTCTCAAAGAACCAGCTTTTGGTTTTGTTGATTTTCTCTATGGTTTTTTTCTTTCATTCTGACTGCTTTGGGATCTGTTTGCTGTTCTTTTTATAGTTTCTCTAGTTGTTCAGTTAAATCTTTGTGTTTAGCTCTTTCTTCTTTTTTATTTTTTTAAAGATTTATTTATTTATCGCCCCCTCCCCTCCCCCCCGAGTTTTGTGCTCACTGTCTGCTCTTTGTGTGTTCTTCTGTGTCTGCTTGTCTTCTCTTTAGGTGGCACTGGGAACCATTCCTGGGACCTTCTGGAGTGGAGAGAGGCGCTCAATCTCTTGCACCACCTCAGCTCTCTGGTCTGCTGTGTCTCTTATTGTCTCTCTTCTGTGTCTCTTTTTGTTGCATCATCTTGCTGCACCAGCTCTCCTTGTGGGCCAGCACTCCTGCGTGGGCCAGCACTCCGCATGGGTCAACTCTCTGCTTGGGTCAGCTTGCTGTGCAGGCCAGCTTGCCTTTCACCAGGAGGCCCCGGGAATTGAACCCTGGACCTCCAATATGGTAGACAGGAGCCCAATTGCTTGAGCCACATCCATTTCCCTTCTTTTCTCATATAGACATTAAAAGCCATAAATTTCCCTTTCAAGACTGCCTTCACTGTATCCCATAAGTTTTGATACATTGTGTTCTCATTTTCATTTGCCTCAATATATTTACTGATTTCACTTACAATTTTTTCTTTGACTCACTGATTATTTAGGAGTGTGTTGTTTAGTTTCTACACATTTGTGAATTTACTTTTTTCTTGTCTATTATTGATTTCGTTTCATTCCATTATGATCTGAGAAGGTGCTTTGTATAATTTCAGTTGTTTTATATTTATTGAGAGCTACATTGTGCCTAATATGTGGTCTATCCTCAGGAAGGATCATGGGCACTTGAGAAGAATGTATAAACTGCTGAGTTTGGATGCAACGTTCTGTATATGTCTGTTAGGTCTAACTCGTTTATCATATTGTTCAATTCTCTGTTTTCCTGTTGACCTTCTGTCTAGTTGTTCTATCTAATGATATGAGTGGTGTGTTGAAGTCTCCAACGATTATTGTAGAGATGTCTATTTCTCCCTTCAGTTTTCCCAGAGCTTGTCTATGTATTTTGGGGCACCCTGGTTAGGTGCATAGATATTTATGACTTATATCTTCCTGGTTGACTGTCCCTTTTATTAATATATAATGCCTTTCTGTATCTTTTATAACTTCTTTGCATTTAAAGTCTGTTTTGTCTGATATTAGTATAGCTATTCCTGCACTTTTTTGATACTGTTTGTGTGGAGTATCTTTTTCCAACCTTTCACTTTCAGCCAGTTGGTATTCCTTAATTTAAGGTGAGTCCTTTGCAAGCAGCATATGGATGGATCATGCTTTTTTTAATCCATTCTCTCAGCCTATATCTTTTGATTGGTGAGTTTAATCCATTCACATTCAGTGATATTGATGTAAATGCATTATTTACTTCCACCATTTTATTCTTTGATATTCATATGTTATATCTTATTTTTTTTCTGTCTTTTTACTCTGTTATCCTTTGCTATTCTTTCTTCTATACTCTCCTCCAAGCCTCTCTCTCCTTTTTCTTTTTGGCTTTAAGGCTTCCTTTAACATTTCCTGCAAAGGTAGGTTCTTTTTTACTAACTCTCTTAGTTTCTGTTCATTTGTGAATATTTTATACTCACCTTCATATTTGAAGGACAATTTTGCTGGACAGAGAATTCTCAGCTGGCCGTTTTTCTCTTTCAGTATCCTAATTGTATCATACCACTGTCTCCTCACTGCCATGGTTTCTGATGAGAAATCTGCACTAAGTCTTCTGGGGTGCCCCTTGCATGTGATGCTTTCCTTCTCCTTTGCTGCTCTCAGAATTTTCTCTTTGATGGTTGACATTCTGAGTAGTATGTGTCTTGGAGTAAGTCTATTTGGATTTATTTTGATTGTTGTATACTGTGTTTCTTGGGCATGTAAGTTCATTTCTTTCATGAAGGTTGGGAAATTTTCAGCTATTATTTCCTCAAATACTCTTTCTGCCCCCTTTCCCTTCTCTTCTCTTACTGGAACTCCTATGACAGGTATGTTGTTGCATTTTGTGTTGTCATTCAACTCCCTGAGCCCCTGCTCATTTTTTTCCATTCTTTTCTCTCTTTGTTTTTTTCTCTCTTCAGTTTCAGCTGTTCTTTCTTTTTCTTTCTTCTATCATTTTGAGTCTGTTGTTGTATGCTTCTGTGTTTTGTGATCTCATCTATCATGTCTTTCATTCCCATGATCTTTGCTACTTTTTTATTCAGGATTTCAAATTCTTCTTTAGCTCACTCAATGTCTTCTTGATACTGTTTATCTCTTTAGCCATACTGTCTTCCAGATTATTAATTTGATTTTGGAAATTTGTGTGCATCTCATTATTTAGTTGTCTCAAATTCTACGTCTCTTTTGGGGCTTTGATATATTCCTTTTCTGGGGCTATGCCTTCCATTTTCTTAGTGTGGCTCATAATTTTTTGCTGCTGTCTAGGCATCTGATTAGGATGGAGAGTTTACTCTGATGCTCAATTTCTCTCTTTCATAGGGATTTAGTGGTAGGAGGCTGTGTGTTAATGCTGTTTTTTTTTATTCTTGTTTCAACCAGGGTCTTTAGGATTGTCTCTGTTAGTTGCTCAAAACTGGGCCCTGGACCCAGTAATGGGTTGCTGACCCATTTCCTAGGGCCTTGGAGAGAGAGGTTATAAAGGCTGGATAAGCCTATCTTATTTTAACTTTCTCACATGCACTTCCTGGGTCTGCCAGCAGATGGTGCACATTGACAGCCCTCTCTGTTCAATGCCTGGTCAGAGTGTGTTCACTGCAACATGGACCTGATCAGTGTGGTAGAGGATCCTGCCTGGAGGCTAAAAGTCTTGTCATTCAAACTTTCTCAGAGATAGTTCTCTAACCTTCACTGGCAGCCCCCTCCTCTTCCTAGGTAGGAAATAATTCCACTCCCCTCTGCATCCTCAACAACGAGTCCAGGTCAGTAGAGAGGGAGCTTGAGACATCAGATCTTTAGTCCCTTGCCGGCTCCCAAGGCAAACAATGGCGCAGCCCCACCTGTCCTGGAAGGGCCCGTGGGACACAGCAGACCAAATATGTGGGTCAAAAGCTGAGTCAGCCTTAGGCTGTGTCCCTCTCTCTCCCCTTTCCTGGTGAGGTGGATCCCTGGAGTTCCCTTTGTCTTTCCCACTGCTAGCCCAGAGGCCTGAGAATTCAAAAGTCTGTTTAGTGTGGGAGAGGGCGCTGACAGTAGCAGCGAGTTTTTAACTCACAGTTTTGCTATCATGTTTCTTTCCTTTGTCCCCCTCTCTCCTGGGCACTGTCCAGCTTTCCCCTGGTGTCCTAAACCCTAGAAGATTTTTCTTCCAGGCCATTTCTGCCTGTCCTTTAGCTATTTTTCTGGGAGAGGAAAGAGTCCCATGTCTTTCTATTCTGCCATCTTCCCAGAAGTGGGGCAGCTTTTTAACCTCCTGGTACCTTAATTTCCCTTCTGTAAAAGGGGGATAATAAAAATACCTACTTTATATTGTCTATTTCACATATAAAAAATGTGCATGTAACATATGCATGTAATGTCCTTAGCCAGGTGCTTGTTTATGAATCCTTAGAAGTAGTATGCATTCTCCTCTTCTCCCTGGTTAACCAATAATTGCATTAAATGAATTTTCTTTACTGAAGACAGTTACCAGGAATTAACAACCTCTACCCGAAATTTTAGATCAATATTTTTTACATGATAAAGCTTTGCCCCTCAATTTTGCTTACAGGCTTAAACCTTTGTGGCCTGCATTTTTGTGCATCTATTTTTGTAGTCCTAATATGCGATGCTGTCACATGGGTGCCATTTACTATACACAGAGGACACTGATGAGTAGGAATCTGCAGTTCTTTTAGGTCAGTGTCCCTGCTTTCTAGACAACATATTAGAGGAGCTTATGTGTCTCAGCAGCTCATAGAATTGAAATACAATCATGTAGGGTAAGAATTAAATAGGAAGTATGAGATGATATGAAAAAGTCTGGCACATGGTTTGGGCTTAATACATATTTGATAAAAAAGTTTCAATTAGATAAAACAGTTGGATTGAGCAGAGTGTCCTTAATCCCAGTCATCCATAACCACAGTTTGCTGATGGAGCTGCAGCTGACCACCTGTGGCTAATCAACACTTGGCTGTGCTAAAGAATGCATCCTCTATATCTGAGGCAGCCAGCCCTCCCAGGGTTCCTGTGATACAAAGGATTAGTAGGAGAGAAATGATGTCAGGAAATGAGGGATCACCTTACTAGTAGAAACCACAGGAATCCTGGGCAGGCAAAGGAATCATGAATATTGCTTTTTGGCAATGTCATGGGTCTGCTCTGTTTGCCTTATGAAGAATATTCTGCGATCTTTTGTGGCTTTAATCACGTTAAACCACTCTGTAATTATGGGGTGGTTGCTTTGCAAGAAGTAGGAAGTACAATTTTGCTTTACCATCAGTTCATGTCTTGTACTATGTGAAGGAGAACAAAAAGTGGAAGACACAGTTTCTTCACTTTGGATCCTAAAATTAAATGGTAAGCCAGAGATTATACACATAAAACCCTTAAAGATGAAAGCAAATAATCTCATGGGTCAGGATCACCAGGATATAGATACTCCAAATTACTCTAAAAAAAACAAAAAAAAATCTGTGATAAATATGGTTAGTGAAACTCTAAATACTTATATTCTCTAGAGTCATAAGACATGGCCAAATCAAAGGCTCTGAGAAGTCCTGCAGTAAATGACATGACACAACTTTGTTTAACCTTCAGTTTCACAAATGTAATTGACCTTTTTACCCCCAGAACCCAGGGATTTGGGAGTCTTTGATTATTTGGTTGAAAGCAGCAGAAACCAACTTTAGCTAAAAAGAGCAAAAAGGAATTTTCTAGAAGAATATTGGAAGCTTATAGAATTGCCAGGAAGAACCAAGTTACGTCCTTATGTGGTTGGCCTGATAGCTGATGTGACTTAGCCTCACTACTTAAAGGCAGTTCATTGTCAGGCCGAAGGGAGATAGACAGGGAATTCTTGTAACTTCACAGATGAAGAAGCTCAAACCGACAGAGGTGAAATGGCTAATCCAAATAATGAATCAGTTATGGTAGAGTGAGGTAACTGCTGTTTCCACTACATTATCTACTCTCTTTTATTTTAATCTTTCTTTCTGAAGAGATGGGAGTGATCCTCAAAAGCATAACGCCTCATAAACACGAAGAGAAGGAGCCAGTCTGAATGGTTGCTTGGTAATGGTGAGCTTTTCACCAGCATACTTATTTCCACGTCAACCTAATTCAATGGGAAACCTTATGTTTATAAACTGGCAAAATATATGTGCAAATTTATTTCCCACTAACCCCCAAAAAGAAAGGGTTTTGAGGTGGCTTAACATAGCCTTATAAGAGCAATTCTATCAGGTCTTTTGAAGATTTGCCGCTTTCACATGGTCATGATTCACAGGAGGTTAGATTCAACAGTCCTTGCATCCCTCCCTTTCTTTCCTTCCCATTATCCCTAATGTGGAGAAAAACTGCTCATCTTCAAGACTCACTTTTTCTATGAAATATATTCTACTACTTCCTTACTCTTATTACCTTGAATTGCCAGGTAAAATACAGCAGGACTCCCTGTTAAATTTGAATTTCAGGTAAATGATGAATAATTTTTTTAAGTATAAGTCCCAAATATTGCATTAGACATACTTATACTAAAAATGCATTTGCCATTCATCTGAAATTCAAGTTTAACTGAGTATTCTGTATTTTTATTTGCTAAATCTAGCCAGCTAACCCACTCCTCAGCAGAATCAATTGCCTCATTTTTGTGTCCCTTCTCTAATACTACAGGCAAAGCTGTCAGCATTGTGCATCCCATACAGCAAGCTCTCAATAACTGTTAATTACTTTGATTATTAATCTACTCTGCAAGTGCTCTTGTCATAGTACTTGTAACACTTTATTACCCTTATGTGGCTCATCTCTGCTTCCCTCAACAGACTATATATTTAATTAGGAATCCTAGCAGTGTTCTTAATAAATAAAAATGAGCTTGAAAATATTTGATGTAGCTCAGTCATAAAGAGGAGACTCAAGTATTTCCATTATAGAAAGTTCCCAGTTTCTAAGGATTAAGATATACTTTACACTAAGATTTTTTGAAGTAACTCCTCTTGTTCTTTTGTTGATAACTTTGATACAGGTCATTTAAGAGTCAATCTTTGGCCTCGGCGGACACGCACTTCCTGCGAGGCCTCTGGGCGGACCTTGGCGTTGCCGACGGGACCCGACCCCATCCAAGCGGTTCGCCATGGCGGACGAGCTGCTGCACGCGCTCCTGATGCGGCGTCGTGCCCTGAGCATGACAGCGGCCCCCTCCTGGAGCAGCTGCGGCTGCGGAGTGCGAGGGGCCAGCCTGCTGCGCCAGGTTCATCCGCCGAGCTGCCCTTGCTCTTGCCGGTGCCCGAGACGGTTAACGGCGAGAGCGCCCGGCTCCCCGAGTTTGTCCTGCAGAGGGCGTCTCACCTGCTCGTTAAGAGCACCGCTTCTGCTGCGACGCCGTGAGGGTGGCATTCCTCATCAGCCTCCTCACCGGGGGAGCCGAGGAGTGGGTGCTTCCCTACCTCGAGACCCACAGCCCCATCCTCGGTGATTACCGGGCCTTCCTCGATGAGATGAAGCGCTGTTTTGGCTGGGATGACGACGACGACGACGACGACGGTTACTAGGCCCGGAGACCCTGGGGCCTAGCCCTGCACGTCGCCATCCTTCCCCCTTGCCGCCGGAGCCGCCGCACTCCCCATCTGCGTCCGGTCCCTGTCCCTCTTCCTGCCTTTAGATTCTCTCCCCAGTCACCCCTAGTGCTTGCCTTTGTTCCAGGAATAGTGCTCCAGTTACCTGCTGCTGGACTGGGGCCTCTCTCCGGAGCGCACCGCCTTCCACTCTGGCCGGCCCCCACTCGGGCCAGCCCCAGGACCCCTCCCCTGCGAGTATGGACTGGGTCCTGAGCCCCCGCTGTAGTCCAGGTCCCTGTGACAAATTGGACAGACCATCCCCAGCCCTGCTGCTGCCAGGCCTGCATCTGTCCGGAGACCTACGCTGCTGCTACTTCACCATCACACACCACAGACGGGACAGACTACCGCCTTTGGAGATTAGGACCAACCTAGAAGATGCCTGAGTTGGCTACACCTCCTTGGACGTTGATTTGGACAGCTCACCTACCCCTGAAGGGGCCAGGCTTTCAGCCTGTTTCATTTCCTACCTACTCCCAGAGTCCATCCTTGCCCCACCAGATTGCTGCAGGGGTCTGGTGTACTTGAGAGCCAAATTGTGACATTTCTTTTCTCCTATGAACCCAGTTTTGCACAGTTGTCATTTTTCTTCGAAAATTGCAGCAGTCCCACAGATGTGTGCATATGGACCAAAAATACTAAAAGCAAAATAAACAAATGAAAACAGGCACTCAGCCCAGCTCCTCAATGCTACCTGGAAAAAACATTTGCATTATTTTCAATAAATCTCAAGCACTAATTAAAAAAAAAATCATTCTTGTATATAAGTTTTTTTTTAAACAATTTATTGAAGTATATCATTCATCCATGAACATACATAAACTATAAGTATTCAGTAAACATTGTGATCTTATGAAACAAATATGCATAACATCACGCAGGGCTCCCACACATCACCCCCCCACAAACACTGCATTGTTGTGAAACATTTGTTAACAAATCATGAAAGAGTATCATCAAAGTATTACTGCTAACTATAGTCCGTATCTTCCTCCCCTATACATTTTTTAAGGCTTTATTATTTATTTACTTTTATCCATTTTGGGATTATTGATTGCATATATCAGTTTATATTGTGTGCTTAATTACAATGCTGTGTGCTATTTTGTGCTTTGGGAAAATGAAAAATAAAATCTGTTTTTAGCTAAAAGTATTTTTATGTTTTATATCTTAGTCCTTGGACATAGCTGGTGCTTAAAAATGTTGAATAAAAAAAAAGACACTTGGAAAAGGAATAGCTAATATAAGAAACAAACTAATGAGAACACTGGAGCTTCATGTCAAATGAATCCTATTTCTTAGTGGGTTTCGGCCTCTGACAGTCTTGGCTTTAAAAGCCCAGCCACTTGATATCTGTGTGACTCCTCACCAGGTTTGCTTATCATCTTTGAGATTCAAGTTCCTTTTTCGTGAAATGGGCATAATTCATTTTGATAGCAAGATGAGGTAGAGCTCATTCCTGTCTGGTACACATAACAAAGGATCACAGTCCTGCTGCCCTTGATGATTTTGGCTCTCTTGCTTGCCTTTAGCCCATTTACCACATTCATACAGTGTGTGTGTGGGGGGGTGGGGGGTGGAAACAGAATGATCTGTAGAGAGCAATCTCCTAGAAAAGCAGAACTCACTCCTTTAAAGCAAACCTGATTTCCCCCTTTACCCACTTGAGGAGAAAATCTTTATGGATTATAAACTTCTTTTCCTTTTTCTCTTTCTTCTCACACCTGCATTTCTTTAAAAAAAATGTTTTCCCTTCAATGAGCAGTGACTGGCCTCAAGATCCAGAGGCTCTTTTTGGGTACCAAGTAGTATTTATTTCTTCTTTTTCCCATCTTCGTGAGAAAGGAATGGCCAGAGGACTGGAGTTTGTCTCTCTCACGGATCTGTAGGATAGCCTTGTCTCAGTATGTGGGTTTGTCGTTGTGGTACTATTGCTGCCTTCCGAAGCGTTTTGAACAGAATTTCAACTTTTCTTAGTGACTCAGAATTATCACTATAGACTGTGGCCTCAAAGACACCCAGGACTCTGAGACTTTGAAAAATCAGTTATACCAGGAGAAGAAAGAAAATTACCCTGGCTAACTAAGCAGTGATTTACTGTAGTCAAATCAAAGGTTTTTTTTGTTTTGCTTTGTTTTTTAGCTTCCCTCACCTAAAGTAAGAATGTTTCAGCTGAGAGGAGGTGGTCAGCAGGTAACCTCCTGATGTCAGACAGAATTTGTCAGAAGACATTTAACATCAGCCAGCAATATCCCCAGTTCGGAAAGATGAGTAGGTGCTGGGTGCTGTATTTAACCCTTTGTAAAGATTTATTTTTTTTTATTTCTCCTCACCCTCTCATTGTTTGCACTTGCAGTGTCTGTTCGTCTTCCTTGTTTCTTTAGGAGGCACCAGGTACCAAACCTGGGACCTCTGATATGGGAGGGAGGTGACTAATCACTCGAGCCACCTTCCGTTCCCTGATTTGTTGTGTCTTTTATTATGTTTTTTTTTATTCTTGTGTCTCTGGTTGCATCATTTTGTTGCATCAGCTTGCCGTGCCTGCTGGTCGTGCCATCTCGCTGTCCTCTTTAGGAGGCACCGGGAACCAAACTAGGGACCTCCCATGTGGTAGGCTGGAGCTCAATCGCTTGAGCCACATCCGCTTCCCTGTATTTAACCTTGAACTCACCAACACAGAGAGTTAGATGCAGAGGGAAGTGGTCAAGGGCTTTGGGCTCCCAAGTCAAACTCTCTTAGTCAAATCCCAGCTCTGCCTTTCACTAGCTGAAAGATCTTGGGAATGATGCATAAGTCCATCTATAAGAATGGAATAATAATTGTACCTATCGTGTAGCATTGTAGAGAGAGTTATTGAGGTAATGCACATAAGCAAGCATGACACAGAAACATTGGATAAGTAACTTTTATTGATTATCACTTTATAGATGAAGAAAAGTTAGTTACTAGTGGAGCCAAGGTTTGACTCCACATCCCACTTTTTTCCATTTCACCACAGAGACATTTCCAAAGGAGAGAACAAAAGTGAAGTTGGGGGCAAATTTGATAAGATTCCCAGAATCATATCCCTACTTGGAAGTAATAATAAAATTTCATTAATTGATAAGTTATGATGTAGGCTCCATTATTAAAAGCCAAAAAATATCTATGATTTAAACAAGACAAGTTTATTTACTTATCAGGAAATAGACCAAACATAAGCAGTACAAGGCTGCCATGCTGGTTCCACTGTGGACCCAGACTGTTTCTTTTTTGTTGCTCTGTCATCCTTGATATGTGGCTGTTCGTCCCGGCTCCAGGCACCATGCCCACAACCTAGCCGGCACATAAGGAGAGTGGAGAGAATAAGCTTTCTCTTTTAGGAAAGGTGTGACCTGGAAGTTGCCCATATCATTTCCATTCCCATCCCACTGGCCACCCCCACTGCAAGGAAGGATGGCAAATATAGTCTTTATTCTGAGTAGTTATGTGCTCAGCTATATATTACTAAAATACAAAAGGAAGAATGGTTACTGGAAGCCTAGATGAAGTAGCTCCTCCCTATCAGCCTGTAGTACCTTTGTCCTATCCCAATCAGCCTACAGTTCCTTTCTCCTAATTCCAAGTTAAATTGATAACCCATTCCATTTCCACTCTAGATATGTTATAATTTGAATTAGTTACCACTAGGGTGAATGAATCAATAAATACCCCAGACTGCAAAGATTCTTTGATTCTCCTGTTATCATTTTTTCCCTGTTGTCTTCTCTTTCTATCTCATTGCCAGGCTGCCAGTTTGCATTTTCCACTGCTGGCAGTCTGGCCCTCGCAGCCTTCCCAGCTCCCTCGTCTACCCGCCCGTTCTACTCCTCCACATACTTATACATTTGACACTTACATTTTTCCCCCTAGCGAGAGTTATATGTAATGCAAAAGTAAGCCGGCTTTGAGTGAAGGCTAATTGATCACACTTTTTGTGGCAAATCCATGTTGATTATTCA
>JAQZBX010061477.1:0-17089 GCA_029593785.1 Cabassous unicinctus
ACACTGGTTTCTTCAGTTTTCAAAAAAAAGCAATATACTCATTACATTGGCAGTTCTGCACATATTCTCAATTACAATGAATGTCAAAAGAATTGTTTTACTATGCCAAAGCTGCCGGTTCCTCACTTTGGAAATCTAAGTAAGATTCTAGTTTCTTACAATGGTATACATGTGTTTTCAATTACAATCAACTTGACAACACTTCTTTTCCCTAACCTTGGCTGAATGCATTGAGCTCTTTGCTTTTGTAAACCAAAAAAGAAACTTATTTCATTTCCTGATTTGCATGTGTATTCATTTACAATCAACTTCAGGACAGTGGTTTCACCTAACTGTGAATGCAGTAGTTACTTCAAGTATGAATGTTAAGAAAGATTCTTGTTTTATTTTGATGCCATGCCCTTGCTTTCACACACATGTCAACACACAGCTTTTACATAAGACTAAGCCAATTCAGTGGTTTCTTCACTTTACAAAACTGAATATGATTTGTCTTTTATTTGCTGTTATGCCTTGTTTTCACTTAAATTCATCTTCAAACACTCTTTTCTCTTAACTGGCTGTGAATACAACACTTAATTCAACTTTGAAATTTAAATAGGATACTTGTTTGTTTGGCTTCTATGCACTTGCTTTCACTCACTATCAATGTAAAAATGCTGCTTTTCCCTAATACTATACGAAAACACTGGTTTTTTACATTTTCAAAACTATGCAATATTCTCATTAGATTGGCAGCTATACACATATTCGCACTTACAATGAATGTCAAAACACTATTTTAACTATGCCAAAGTTGCCGGTACCTCACTTTTGAATTCTAAGTAAGATTCTTGTTTATTACAATGCTTTACATATGTTTTCAATTACAATCAACACTGCTTTTCCCTAACCTTGGCTGATTGCATTTAGTTCTTTGCTTTAGAAATCCAAAAAAGAAACTTGCTTCATTGGCTGATTTGCATGTGTATTCATTTAAAAACAACTCCAAGACACTGATTTCATCTAACTCTCTGTGAATGCAGTAGTTCCTTCAAGTTTGAAAGCTAAGTAAGATTCTTGTTTGCTTGGATACTATGCCCTTGCTTTCAATCCCATGTGAACACTCAGCTTTTACCTAAGGCTAAGCGAATGCAGTGGTTTCTTCACTTTACAAAACTAAATAAGATTTGTCTTTTATTTGCTGCTATGCCTGTGTTTTCACTTAAATTCAACTTCAAAACACGAGTCTTCCGAAAAGGCTGTTAATGCAGCAGTTAATTCAACTTTGAAAGTTAAGTATAATACTTGTTTATTTGGCTGTTATGCGCTTGCTTTCACTCATTCTCAATGCAGAAACACTGCTTTTACCTAATACTATGCCAAAACACTGATTTCCACATTTTTCAAAACTTAGAAATATACTCATTAGATTGTCAGCTTTGCAATTGTTTTCACTTACAATGCTGGCAAAGCACTACATTTACTAGGCCAAATCTGCCGGTTCCTCACTTTGGAAATCTAAGTAAGATTCTTGTTTCTTACAATGCTATACATGTGTTTTCAATTATAATCAACATGAAAACACTGCTTTTCCTAACATTGGCTGAATGCATTGTGTTCTTTGTTTTGGAAAAACAAAAAAGAAACTTGTTTCATTGACAGATTTACATGTGTATTCATTTACAATCAACTTTAAGACACTGGTATCACCTAACTCTCTGTGAATGCAGTAGTTATTTCAAGTTTGATATATAAGTAAGATTCTTGTTTGGCTGCTATTCCCTTGCTTTCAGTCTCATGTGAACCCCCAGATTTTACTTAAGGATAACCAATGCAGTTGTTTCTTCACTTTACAAAACTAAATAAGTTTTGTCTTTTGTTTGCTGTTTTGCCTGTTTTCACTTAAATTCATCTTCAAAACACTGGATTCCCATAACAGGCTTTGAATGCAGCAGTTAATTCAACTTTGAAAGTTAAGTAAGAAACTATTGTGTTTGTCTGCTATGCTCTTGCTTTCACTCATTATCAAGGTGTAAACACTGCTTTTACCTAATACTATGCCAAAACACTGGTTTCTTCAGTTTTCAAAACTCAGCAATATACTCATTACATTGGCAGCTGTGCACTTGTTTTCATTTACAATGAATGTCAAAATGCTGAATGCATTGAGTTCTTTGCTTTAGAAAACCAAGAAAGAGACTTGTTTCATTGACTGATTTGCACGTGTATTCATTGATAAACAACTTCAAGACACTGGTTTCACCTAACTCTCTGTGAATGCATTAGTTACCTCAAGTTTGAAAGGAAAGTGGGATTCTTGTTTGTTTGGTTGAAATACCCTTGCTTTCATTCAAATATCAACATACAGCTTTTAACTAAGGCTACCTACTATGAATATCAAAACACTGCTTTTACTATGCCAAAGCTGCCGGTTCCTCACTTTGGAAATCTATGTAAGATTCATGTTTATTACAAGGCTATACATGTGTTTTCAATTACAATCAACTTGAAAACACTGCTTTTCCCTAACGTTGGCTGAATGCATTGAGTTCTTTGCTTTAGGTAAGTAAGATTCTTGTTTATTTGGCTACTATGCCCTTGCTTTCACTCACATGTCAAAACACAACTTTAGCCTAAGGATACGCCAATGAAGTGGTTTCTTCACATTACCAATCTAAATATGATTTGTCTTTTATTTGCTGCTTTGCTTGTGTTTTCACAGAAATTCATCTTCAAAACACTGGTTTCCCTAACAGTCTGTGAATGCAGCAGTTAATTCAACTTTGAATGTTAAGTAAGATACTAGTTTGTTTGGCTGCTATGTGCTTGCTTTCACTCACTATCAATGTAAAAACACTGCTTTTTCTTAATACAATGCCAAAACATTCGTTTCTTCAGTTTTCATAAGTAAGACATATACTCATTACATTGGCAGCTATGCACCTGTTTTCACTTACAATGAATGTCAAAACACTGTTTTCACTATGCCAAATCTCCCGGTTCCTCACTTTCGAAATCAAAGTAAGACTCTTGTTTCTTACAATGCTATACATGTGTTTTCAATTACAATCAACTTGAAAACAGTGTTTTCCCTACAGTTGGCTGAATGCATTGAGTTCTTTGCTTTAGGAAACAAAAAAAAAACTTGTTTCATTGTCTGACTTGCATGTGCATTCATTTAAATCAACTTCAAGACACTGGATTCACCTAACTCTTTCTGAATGCAGTAGTTACTTCAACTTTAAAAAGGTAAGTACGATTCTTGTTTTTTTGGCTGCTATGCCCTTGCTTTCACTCTCATGTCAACACACAGCTTGTGCCTAAGGCTAAGCCGATGCAATGGTTTCTTCACTTTACCAAACTAAATAAGATTTTTCTTTTATTTGCTGCTATGCCTGTGCTTTCACTAAAATTCATCTTCAAAACACTGGTTTCACGTAACAGGCTGTGAATGCAGCAGTTAATTCAACTTTGAAAGATAAGAAAGATACCTGTTTGTTTGGCTGCTGTGCGCTTGCTTTCATTCACTATCAATGTAAAAACACTCCCTTACCTAATACTATGCCAAAACACTAATTTCTTCAGTTTTCAAAACTATTCAGTATACTCATTACATTGGCAGCTATGCACTTGTTTGCACTTGCAATGAATTTCAAAACACCGCTTTCACTCTGCCAAAGATACCTCTTCCTCACTTTGTGAAATCTAAGTAAGATTCTTGTTTCTTCCAATGCTATACATGTGTTTTCTATTTCAGTCAACTTGAAAAGAGTGCTTTTCCCTAACGTTGGCTGAATGCATTGTGTTCTTTGCTTTAGAAAACCAAAAAAGTAACTTGTTTCATTGGCTGATTTGCATATGTATTCATTTACAACAACTTGAAGACACTGGTTATACCTAACTCTCTCTGAATGCAATAGTAACTTTAAACTTGAAAGGTAAGTAAGATTCTTGTTTGCTTAGCTGCTATGCCCTTGCTTTCACTCACATGTCAATACAGAGCTTTTGCCTAAGGTTAAGCCAATGCAGTGGTTTCTTCTCTTTACAAAATTAAATAAGATTTGTCTTTTATTTGCTGCTATACCAGTGTTTTCAATAAAATTCATCTTCAAAACCCTTGTTTCACATAACAGGCTATGAATGCAGCAGTTAATTTAACTTTGAAAGATAAGTAAGATACCTGTTTGTTGGGCTTGTATGCGCTTGCTTTCATTCACTATCAATGTAAAAACACTGCCTTACCTAATACTATGCCAAAACACTGATTTCTTCAGTTTTCAAAACTAAGGAATATACTCATTTCTTTGGCAGCTAAGCACTTGTTTTCACTTACAATGAATGTCAATACACTGCTTTTACTATGCCAAAGCTGCCGGTTCCTCACTTTGGAAATCTTAGTAAGATTCTTGTTTCCTACAATGCTATACATGTGTTTTCAATAACAATCAACTTGAAAACACTGCTTTTCCTTAACGTTGGCTGAATGCATTGAGTTCTTTGCTTTAGAAAACCAAGGAAGAATCTTGTTTCATTGAATGATTTCCAGGTGTATTCATTTTCAAACAACTTGAAGACACTGGTTTCACCTAAATCTCTGTGAATGCTGCAGTTACTTAAAGTTTGAAAGGTATGTAATATTCTTGTTTGTTTGGTTGAAATGCCCTTGCTTTCACTCAAATATCAACATACAACTTTTGCCAAAGGCTAAGACAATGTAGTGGTTTCTTCACTTTTCAAATCTAAATAACATTTGTCTTCTGTTTGCTGCTATTCCTGTTTGTCTCTTAAATTCATCTTCAAAACCCTGGTTTCCCATAAAAGGCTGTGAATGCAGCAGTTAATACAACTTTGAAAGTTAAGTAAGATACTTATTTGTTTGGCTGCTGTGCACTTGCTTTCACTCATTATCAATGTAAAAACACTGCTTTTACCTAATACTATGTCAAAACACTGGTTTCTTCAGTTTTCAAAACCAAGCATTATACTCATTACATTGGCATCTATGCACTTGTTTTCACTTACAATGAATGTCAAAAGATTGGTTTTAATCTGCCAAAGCTGCCTGTTCCTCACTTTGGAAATCTAAGTAAGTTTCTTGTTTCTTACAAAGCTATACATGTGTTTTCAATTCCAAGCAACTTGTAAACACTGCTTTTCCCTAACTTTGGCTGAATGCTTTGAGTACTTCACTTTAGAAAACTAAAAAAGAAAATTGTTTCATTGGTGGGTTTGCATGTGTATTCATTTACAAACAATTTCAAGACACTGGCTTCACCTAATTGTCTGTGAATGCAGTATTTACTCCAAGTTTGAAAGGTAAGTAAGATTCTTCTTTGTTTGGCTGCGATGTCCTTGCTTTCACTCACTTGTCAACACACAGCTTTTGCCTAAGTCTAAGCCAATGCATTGGTTCTTAACTTTACAAAACTGAATAAGTTTTGCCTGTCATTTGTTGCTATGCTTGTGGTTACACTAAAATTTATCTTCAAATCACTGATTCCCTGCAACAGGCTGTGAATGCAGCAATTAATTCAACATTGAAAGTTAAGTAAGATACTTGTTTGTTTGGCTGCTATGCACTTGCTTTCACTCACTATCAATATAAAAACACTGCTTTTACTTAATACAATGGCAAAACACTGGTTTCTTCAATTTTCAATAATTAGAAATATACTCATTACATTGGCAGTTGTGCAGTTGTTATCACTTACAATGAATGTCAAAACACTGCTTTCTTTATGCTAAACCTGCCAGTTTCTCACCTTTGAAATCTCAGCAAGATTCTTGTTTCTTACAATGCAATACATGTGTTTTCAATTGCAATCAACTTGAAAACATTGCTTTTCCCTAACTTTGGCTGAATGCATTGAGTTCTTTGCTTTAGAGAACCAAAAAAGAAAATTGTTTCTTTGGCTGATTTGCATGTGTATTCATTTACAAACAACTTGAGGACACTGGGTTCACCTATCTCTCTGTGAATGGTGTAGTTACTTCAAGGCTGAAAGGTAAGTAAGATTCTTGTTCGTTTGGCTGCTTTGCCCTTGCTTTCATTCACATGTCAACACACAGCTTTTGCCTAAGGCTAAGCCAATGCAGTGGTTTCTTCACTTTGCAAAACTAAATAAGATTTGTCTTTATTTGCTGCTATGCCAGTGTTTCCACTTAAATTCATCTTCAAACACTGGTTTCCTGTAACTGGCTCTGAAAGCAGCAGTTAATTCAACTTTGAAAGTTAAATAAGATACCTGTGTTTTTTTGCTTCTATGCACTTGCTTTTGATCATTATCCATGTAAAAACATGGCTTTGACCTACTACTATGTCAAAACACTGGTTTCTTCAGTTTTCAAATCTACACTATATTCTCATTACATTGGCAGTTTTGCACATGTTTTTGCTTACAATGAATGGCAAAATATTTCTTTTAGTATTCCAAAGCTGCCGGATCCTCACTTTGGAAATGTAAGTAAGATTCTTGTTTCTTACAATGCTATACATGTGTTTTCAATTACAATCAACTTGAAAACACAGTTTTTCCCTTAGGGTGGCTGAATGCATTGAGTTCTTTGCTTTAGAAAATGGAAAAAAAAACTTGTTTCATTGTTTGATTTGCATGTGTACACATTTAAATCAATTTGAGTCACTGGTTTCACCTAAATCTCTGTGAATTCAGTAGTTACTTCAAGATTGAAAATGTAAGTAAGATTCTTGTTTGTTTGGCTGCTGTGCCCTTGCTTTCACTCACATGTCAACACGACAGCTTTTGCCTAAGGCTAAACCAATGCAGTGGTTTCTTCAATTTACAAAACGAAATAAGATTTGTCTTTCATTTGCTGTTATGCCTGTGTTTTCACTAAAATTGATCTTCAAAACACTGATTTCCCGCCACAGTCTGTGAATGCAGCAGTTAATTCTACTTTGAATTTTAAGTAACTTACTTGTTTGTGTGGCTGTTATGTCCTTGCTTTCAATCATTATGAATATAAAAACACTGCTTTTACCTAATTCTATGCCAAAACACTGTTTTCTTCAGTGTTCAAAACTAAGCAATATCCTCATTACTCTGGCAGCTTTGCACTTGTTTTCACTTACAATGAATATCAAAACACTCCTTTACTGTGCCAGAGCTGTCAGTTCCTCAATTTCGAAATCTAAGTAAGATTCTTGTTTCTTACAATGCTATAAATGTGTTTTGAATTACAATCAACTTGAAAACACTGCTTTTCCCTAATTTGGCTGAATGCCTGAGTCCTTTGCCTATGAAATATATATAAAAAAAACTTCTTTCACTGGCTTATTTGCATGTGTATTCATTTACAAACAACTTCAAGCCTCCAGATTCACCTAACTCGATGTGAATGCATTAGTTACTCCAAGTTTGAAAGGTAATTAAATTCTTGTTTTTTTGGCTGCTATGCCCTTGCTTTCAATCACATGTTAAAACTCAGCTTTTGCCTAGGGCTAAGCCAATGCAGGGATTTCTTCACGTTATAAAACAAAATAAGATTTTTCTTTTATTTGCTGCTCTGCCTGTGTTTTCACTTAAATTCATCTTCAAAACCCGGGTTTCCCCTAATAGGCTGTGAATACAGCAGTCAATTCAGGTTTGAAAATTTAGTAAGATACTTGATTTTTTTGTCTGGTATGTGCTTGCTTTCACTCATTATCAATGTAAAAACACTGCTTTTACTTAATACTATGCCAAAGCATTGGTTTCTTCAGTGTTCCAAACTAAGCAATATACTCATTACATTGGCAGCTATGCATTTGTTTTCACTTACAATGAATGTCAAAACACTTCTTTTACTACAACAAAGTTGCCGGTTCCTCACTTTGGAAATCTAAGTAAGATTCTTGTTTCTTACAATGCTATACATGTGTTTTCAATTACAATCAACTTGAAAACATTGCTTTTCCCTAACGTTAGCTGAATGCATTCAGTTCTTTGCTTTAGAAACCAAAAAAGAAACTTTTTTCATTGGCTGATTTTCATGTGTCTTCATTTAAAACAACTTGAAGACACTGGTTTCACTTGACTCTCTGTGAATGCAGTTGTTACTTTAAGTTTGAAAGATAAGTAAGATTCTAGGTTGTTTGGCTGCTATGCCCTTGCTTTCAATCACATGTCAACACACAGCATTTGCCTAAGGCTAAGCCAATGCAGTTGTTCTTTACAAAACTAAATAAGATTTGTCATTTATTTGCTCTCATGGCTGTGTATTCACTTGCATTCTTCTTCAAAACAGCATTTTCCTTGTAACAGGCTGTGAATGCTGCAGTTAATTCAACTTCGAAAGTTAAGTAAGATACTTGTTTGTTTGGGTGCTTTGCATTGCTTTCACATATTATCAATGTAAATCAATGCTTTTACCTAATATTTTGCCAAAACACTGGTTTCTTCAGTTTTCAAAACTAAGCAATATACTCATTATATTGGCAGCTATGAACTTGTTTTGACTTACAATATATGGCAAAACACTGCTTTACTATGCTGAAGCTGCCAGGTTCTCTCTTTGGAAATCTAAGTAAGATTCTTGTTTCTTACAATGCTATACATGTGTTTCCAATTACAATCAACTTGAAAACACTGCTTTTCCCTAACCTTGGCTGAATGCATTGAATTCTTTGCTTTAGAAAATCAAAAAAATAAACTTCTTTCATTAGCTGATTTTCATGTGTATTCATTTACAAACAACTTCAAGACACTGGTTTCACCTATCTCTCTGTGAATGCAGTAATTACTTCAAATTGAAAGGTAAGTAAGATTGTTGTTTGTTTGGCTGCTATATCTTTGCTTTCACTCACATGTCAACACATTCCCTTGGCTAAGGCTAAGCCAATGATGTGGTTTCTTCACTTTACAAAACTAAATAATATTTGTCTTTTATTTGCTGCTATGCCTGTGTTTTCACTTAAATTCTTCTTCGAAACCCTGGTTTCCGGTAACAGGCTGTGAATGCAGCAGTTAATTCAACTTTGAAAGCTAAGTAAGATACCTGATTGTTTGGCTGCTATGCGCTTTCTTTCACTCATTATCAATGTAAAAACTGCTTTTACCTAATATTATGCCAAAACACTGGTTTATTTAGTTTCAAAACTAAGTAATATACTCAATACATTGGCAACTATGTAATTGTTTTCACTTTCAATGAATGTCAAAACGTGATTTTACTACGCCAAAGCTGCCGTTTCCTCACTTTCAAAATCTAAGTAAGATTCTTAATTCTTAAAATTCTATACATGTGTTTTCAATTAGAATTAACTTGAAAACACTATTTTTCCCTAACTTTGCCTGAGTGCTTTGAGCTCTTTGCTTATGAAAACCATAAAAAATTGTTTCATTGGCTGATTTTCATGTGTATTCATTTACAAACAGCTTGAAGACGCTGGTTTCACCTATGTCTCTGTGAATGCAGTAGTTACTTCAAGTTTGAAAGTTAAGTAAGATTCTTATTTCTTTGGATGCTATGCCCTTGCTTTCACTCACATGTCAACACACAGCTTTTCCCTAAGATTAAGCCAATGCTGTGGTTTCTTCAGTTTACCAAACTAAATAATATTTGTCTTTTATTTGCTGCTATGCCTGTGTATTCATTTAAATTCATCTTCAAAACACTGGCTTCCCATAACAGGTTGTGAAAGCAACAGTTAATTCAACTTTGACAGTTAAGTAAGATATTTGTTTGGTTGGCTGCTATGCACTTGCTTTCACTCATTATCAATCTAAAAACAATGCTTTTACCTAATACTATGCCAAAACACTGGTTTCTTCAGTTTTCAAACTAAGCAATATACTCATTACATTGGCAGTTATGCCCTTGTCTTCACTTACAATGAATGTCAAAACCCTGCTTTCACTATTCCAAACCTGTTGGTTCCCCATTTTGGAAATCTTAGGATTCTTGTTTCTTACAATGCTCTACATGTGGTTTCATTTGCAATCAACTTGAAAACGCTGCTTTTCCCCACCATTGGCTGAATGCTTTGAGTTCTCTGGTTTAGAGAACCAAAAAAGAAAGTTGTTTCATTGGTTGATTTGCATGTGTATTCAATTACAATCAACTTCAGGACACTGGTATCCCTTATCTCTCTTGGAATGCAGTAGTTTCTTCAAGTTTGAAAGGTAAGTAAGACTCTTGTTTGTTCGGCTGCTTTGCCTTTGCTTTGAATCACATGAAAACACACAGCTTTTGCCTAAGGCTAAGCCAATGCAGTTGTTTCTTCACTTTACAAAACTAAATGAGATTTGTTTTTTATTTGCTGCCTTGCATTTTTCACTTAAATTCATCTTCAAACACTGGTTTAATGTAAGAGGCTGTGAATGCAGCAGTTAATTCAACTTTGAAAGTTAAGAAAGATACTTGATGGTTTGGCTGCTATGCGCTTGCTTTCACCCATTATTAATATAAAAACACTGCTTTTACCTAATAATATGCCAAAACACTGGTTTTTCAGTTTTCAAAACTAAGCAATATACTCATACATTGGCAGCTATACACTTATTTTCAATTACATTGAATGTCAAACACTGCTTATATTATGCAAAATGTGCTGGTTCCTCACTTTCGAAATCTAAGTAAGATTCTTGTTTCTTTCAATGCTATACTTCTGTTTAAAATTACAGTCAACTTTAAAACACTGCTTTTCCCTAACGTTGGCTGAATGCTGTGAGTTCTTTGCTTTAGAAAACCAAAAAAGAAACTTATTTCTTTGGCTGAATGGCATGTGTTTTCATTTACAAACAACTTTAAGACTCTGGTTTCACCTAACTCTCTGTGAATGCAGTAGTTAATTCAAGTGTGAAAGGTAACAAAGATTCTTGTTTCTTTGGCTGCTATGCCTTGCTTTCACTCATTAACAATGTAGAAACACTGCTTTTACATAATATATGCAAAAACACTTGTTTCTTCAGTTTTAAAAACCAAGCAATTTTCTCATTACATTGGCAGCTATGCACTTGTTTTCACTTACAATGAATGGCAAAACACTTCTTTTAATATGCCAAAGCTGCCGGTTCCTCACTTTCAAAATCTATTTAAGATTCTTGTTTCTTACAATGCTATATATGTGTTTAATATTACAGTCAACGTGAAAACACTGCTTCTCCCTAGCTTTGGCTGAATGCTTTGAGGTCTTTGCTTTAGAAAACTAAAAAAGAAACTTGTTTCATTGTATTATTTGTATGTGTATTCATATACAAACTACTTCAAGACACAGGTTTCACCTAACTCTCTGTGATGCTGCAGTTACTTCAAGTTGCAAAGGTAAGTAAGGTTTTTCTTTGTTTGGCTGCTATCCCCTTACTTTCAACCACATGGCAACAAACAGCTTTTACCTAAGTGTAAGCCAATGTAGTGGTTTCTTCACTTTACAAAACTAAATAAGATTTCTTTTTTTGCTGCTATGCCTGAGTTTTCACTTAAATTCATCTTATAAATACTGGTGTCCCATAACAGGCTGTGAATGCAGCACTTAATTCAGCTTTGAAAGTTAAGTAAGATACTTGTTAATTTGGCTGCTATTTCCTTGCTTTCACTCATTATCATAGGAGAAACACTGCTTTTACCTACAACTATGCAAAAACACTGGTTTCTTCAGTTTTAGAAACCAAGCAATTTTCTCATTACATTGGCAGCTATGCACTTGTTTTCACTTACAATAAATGACAAAACACTGCTTTTACTATTCCAAAGCTGCCAGTTCCTCACTTTGGAAATCTAATTAAGATTCTTTTTTCTTTCCATGCTATACATGTGTTTTTAATTACAATTCACTTGAAAACACTGGTTTTCCCATTCCTTGGCTGAATGCTTTGAGCTCTTTGTATTAGAAAATTTAAAAAAGCTTGTTTCCTTGTCTTATTTGCATGTGTATTAATTTACAAACAACTTAAAGACACTGGTTTCACCTAACTCTCTGTGAATGCAGTAGTTACTTCAAGTTTGAAAGGTAAGTAAGATTCTTGTTTGTTTGGCTTCTATGCTCTTGCTTTCACTCACATATCAACACATAGCTTTTACCTAAGGTTAAGCCAATGCAGTGGTGTCTTCACTTTAAAAAGCTAAATAAGTTTTGTCATGTATTTGCTGCTATGGCTGTGTTTTCACTTAAATTATTCTTCAAAACACTGGTTTCTGGTAACAGGCTTTGAATGTTGCAGTAAACTTAACTTTGAAATTTAAGTAATATACTTGTTTGTTTGGCTGCTATGCACTTGCTTTCACTCATTACCATGTAAAAACACTGCTTTTACCTAATACTATGGCAAAACACTGGTTTCTTCAGTTTTCAAAACTAAGCAATATACTCATTACATTGGAAGCTATGCACTTGTTTCAATTACAATGAATGTCAAAACACTGCTTTTACAATTCCAAAGCTGTCGGTTACTCACTTTCAAAATCTAAGTAAGATTCTTGTTTCTTAAAATGCTATACATATGTTCTCAATTACAAACAACTTGAAAGCACTACTTTTCCCTAACTTTGGCTGAATGCATTGATTTTATTGCTTTAGAAACCCAAGAAAGAAACTTTTTTCATTGGCTGCTTTCCATGTATATTCATTTACAAAAAACTTCATGACACGGGTTTCACTGAACTCTATGTGAATGCATTAGCTACACCAAGTTTGAAAGGTAAGTAAGATTCTTCTTTGTTTTGTAGCTATGCCCTTGCTTTCACTTGCATGTCAACACACAACTTTTACCTAAGGCTAAGCCAATGCAATGGCTTCTTCACTTTACAAAACTAAATGAGATTTCTCTTTTATTTGCTGCTCTGCCTGTGTTTTCACTTAAATTCATCTTCAAATCACTGGTTTCCTGTAAGAGGCTGTGAATACAGCAGTTATTTCAACTTTGAAAGTTAATTAAGATACTTGTTTGTTTGCCTGCTCTGTGCTTGCTTTCACTCATTATCAATGTAAAAACACTGCTTTTACCTAATAACGTGCCAAAACACTGGTTCTTCAGTTTCCAAAACTAAGCAATATACTCATTACATTGGCAGTGATTCACTTGTTTCCACTTACAGTGTATGGCAAAACGCTACTTTTACTATGCCAAAGCTGCCGGTTCCTCACTTTCAAAATCTAAGTAAGATTCTTGTTTCTTACAATGCTATACATGTGTTTACAATTACAGTCACCGTGAAAATTTTGCTTCTCCCTATCTTTGGATGAATGCTTTGAGTTCTTTCCTGTAGAAAACCAAAAAAGAATCTTGTTTCATTGGCTGAGTGGCATGTGTTTTCATTTACAAACAACTTTATTCACTGCCTTTATTTACTGCTTTGCCTGTGTTTTCACTTAAATTCATCTACAAATCACTGGTTTCCCATAGCACGCTGTGAATGCAGCACTTAATTCAACTTTGAAAGTTTATTAAGATACTTGTTCTTTTGGCTTGTATCTGCTTGCAGATACTGCTTTTTACCTAGTAATGTGACAAAACACTGGTTCTTCAGTTTTCAAAACTAAGCAATACAGTGCAATACATGTGTTTTCAATTATACACAACTTGAAAACACTGCTTTTCCCTAACGTTGGCTGAATGCATAGAGCTCTATTCCTTACAAAATCAAAAAAGAAACTTGTTTCATTGGCTGATTTGCATGTGTATTCATTTTCAAACAACTTCAAGGCCCAGATTTCACCAAACTCTCTGTGAAGACAGTAGATACTTCAAGTTTGAAAGGTAAGTAAGATTCTTGTTTGTTTCGATGATATGCCCTTGCTTTCACTCACATGTCAACACACAGGTTTTACCTAAGGCAAAGCCAATTCAGTGCTTTCTTCACTTTACAAAACTAAATAAGATTTGACTTTTATTTGCTGCTATGCCTGTGTTTTCACTTAAATTCATCTACAAATCACTTGTTCCCCATAACAGGCTGTTAATGCAGCAGTTAATTCAACTTTGAATGTTAAAAAAGATTATTGTTTGTTTGGCTGCTATGCCCTTGCTTTCACTCATTATCAATGTAGAAACACTGCTATTACCTAATACTATGTGAAAACACTGGTTTCTTCAGTTTTAAAAAGCAAGCAATATTCTCGTTACATTGGTAGCTATTCACTTGTTTTCTCTTACAATGAATGGCAAAACTGTGCTTTTACTATTCAAAAGCTGCCGGTTCCTCACTTTGGAAATCTAAGTAAGATTCTTGTTTCTTACAATGCTTTACATGTGTTTTCAATTACAATTAACTTGAAAACATTGCTTTCCCTTCACCATGGCTGAATGCATTGAGTTCTTTGCTTTAGAAAACAAAAAAAAATCTTGTTTCATTGTCTGATTTGCATGTGTATTCATTTACAAACAACTTCAAGACACTGCTTTCACTTATCTCTCTGTGAAAGCAGTAGTTACTTCAAGTTGGAAACGTAAGTAAGATTCTTGTTTGTTTGGCTGCTATGCCCTTGCTTTCACTCACATATCAAAACACAGCTTTTACATAAGGCAAAACCAATGCAGTGGTTTCTTCACATTACAAAACTAAAAAGGTTTGTTTTTATTTGCTGCTATGCTTGTGTTTTCAGTTAAATTCATCTTCAAAACACTGGTACCCTATAACAGGCTGTGAATGCAGCAGTTATTTCAACTTTGCAAGGTAAGAAAATTTGTTGTTTTTTGGCTTCTATGCCCTTGCTTTCACTCATTATCAATGTAGAAACACTGCTTTTACCTAATACTATGCAAAAACATTGGTTTCTTATTTTTCAAAAAGCATGCAATATTCTCATTACATTGGCAGCTATGCACTTGTTTTCACTTAAAATGAATGGAAAAACACTGCTTTCACTATTCAAAAGCTGCTGGTTCCTCATTTTGGAAATCCAAGTAAGATTCTTGTTTCTTACAATGCTATACATGTGTTTTCAATTACAATTAATTTGAAAACACTGATTTTCTTTAACCTTGGCTGAATGCATTTAGTTCTTTGCTTTAGAAAACTAAAAAAAAAACTTGTTTTATTGTCTGATTTGCATGTGTATTCATTTACAAACAACTTCAAGACACTGGTTTCACATAACTCTCTGTGAATGCAGTTGTAACTTCAAGTTTGAAAGGTAAGTAAGATTCTTGTTTGTTTGGTGGCTATGCCCTGTCTTTCACTCACAGGTCAACATGCAAATTTTACCTAAGGCTAGGCCAATGCTGTGGTTTCTTCACTTTAAAAAACTAAATAAGATTTGTCTTTTATTTTGTGCTACGCCTGTGTTTTCACTTAAATTCTTCTTCAAAACACTGGTTTCCCATAACAAGCTGTGAATGCAGTAGGTAATTCAACTTTGAAAGTTAAGTAAGATACTTGTTTCACTGCTATGCCCTTGCTTTCACTCATTATCAATATAAAAACACTGCTCTTTCCTAATACTATGCCAAAGCACTGGTTTCTTCAGTTTTCAAAACTAAGCAATATACTCATTATATTGGCAGATATGCACTTGTTTTCACATACAAAGCATGGCAAAACACTTCTTTTACTATGCCAAAGCTGCCGATTCCTCACTTTCAAAATCTAAGTAAGAGTCTTGTTTCTTAAAATGTTATACACGTGTTTTCAATTGCAATCAACGTGAAAACACTGCTTTTCCCTAACCTTCACAGAATGCTTTGAGTTCTTTGCCTTAGGAAAGAAAAAAATTAACTTCTTTGATTAGCTGATTTGCATGTGTATTCATTTACAAACATCTTCAACACACTACTTTCACTTATCTGTCTGTGAATGCAGTAGTTACTTCAAGTTTGAAAGGTAAATAAGATTTTTGTTTCTTTGGCTGCTATGCCCTTGCTTTCACTCATTATCAATGTAGAAACACTGCTTTTACCTAATACTATGCCAAAACAATGGTTTCTTCAGTTTTCAAAACAAATAGTATACCTGTTCCGTTGGGAACTATGCACTTGTTTTCACTTACAATGCTTGGGAAAACACTGCTTTTACTATGCCAAAGCTGCTGGTTCCTCACTTTCAAAATCTAAGTAAGATTCTTGTTTCTCACAATGCTATACATATGTATGAAATTGCAATCAACTTCCAAACACTGCTTTTCCCTAACTTTGGCTAAACGGTTTGAGTTCTTTCATTTAGAAAACCAAAAAAGAAACTTGTTTCATTGGCTGTTTGGCATGTGTATGACTTTACAAACAACTTCAAGAAACTGGTTTCAGGTAACTCTCTGTGAATGCAGTAGTTACTTCGAGTTTGAAAGGTAAGAGAGATTCTTGTTTGTTTGGCTGCTATGCTCTTGCTTTCATTGACATGACACCAGACAGTTTTTACCTAAGGCTAAGCCAATGCAGTGATTTCCTTAGTTTACAAAACTAAATAAGATTTGTCTTTTGTTTGCTGCTACTCCTTTTATACTTACATTCATCTTCAAAACACTGGTTTCCCATAACAGGTGGTAAGCAGGAGTTAATTCATCTTTGAAAGTTAAGAAAGATACTTGTTTGTTTGGCTGCTATGTGCTTGCTTTTACTGACTATCAATGTGAAATCACTGCTTTTACCTAATACTATGCCAAAACACTGGTTTCTTCAGTTCTCCAAACTAAGCAATATACTCATTACATTGGCAGCTATGCCCTTGTTTTCACTTACAAGGAATTTCAAAACACTGCCATTACTCTTCCAAAGATGCCGGTTCCTTACTTTGGAAATCTAAGTAAGATTCTTGTTTCTTACAATATTATACATGTGTTTTCAATTGCAATCAATTGAAAACACTGCTTTTCCCTAAGATTGGCTGAATGCATTGAGTTCATTTCTTAGAAAACCAAGAAATAAAGTTGATTCATTGGCTGATTTGCATGTGTAATCTTTTGCAATCAACTTCAAGGCACTGGTTTCACCTAACTCTCTGTGAATGCAGTATTTACTTCAAGTTTGAGAGGTATGTAAGATTCTTGTTTGTTTTGCTGCTATGCCATTGCTTTCACTCACATGTCATCACACAGCATTTACCTAAGGCTTAGTCAATGCAGTGGTTTTTCACTTTACAAAACTAAATAATATTTGTCTTTTATTTGCTGCTATGCTTGTGTTTTCACTTAAATTCATCTTCAAAACACTGGTTTCCCCTAACAGGCTGTGAATGCAGC
>JAQZBX010061478.1:0-17091 GCA_029593785.1 Cabassous unicinctus
CTTTTTTTTTTTTTTTTTCTGGGAAGAATCACAAAACTCTTAACAGGAGTTAATTTGCCGGGAAGGACAAGGGAGGGGTTGAGTGGAGGGACGCTTTTACCAGGGCCTCTTCTGTGGTCTCCATATTCTAATTCTATGTAAATGTGGCTTTTATTAGGATTTCAAAGTGGGATTATTTGGGTGGTTCAATTTTGGCTTTTTGTTTGTTTTCTTCCCTACACCTCTCCAAAGTGAAAGATTTTTTGTAGATAAATACATTTTTTTCATTTTGTGAATGAAGAAATATATTCAACTAAACATATGAATATACCTCTATTTATTAATAAATATAGAATTAATAAAATGGAAAAGAAAATAAACAAGAAAAAAGACTGGAAAAACATGCCAAGATTTTAATGATGGTTATCTCTGGTTAGATGGATTGTTGGATTTTATATTATCTTTATGTTTTATCGCTCTTGTAGCCAAAACCAACAAAAGTCATTTTAAAAAGGAAAATAACACACCAGGCAGCAGGCGAAACCCTGAGCCGGCAGGTTTACTTGGGAGGAGGCCTCCCAGCCTCTGCTTGCTGCATCCTTAGCTGCAAACACTGTCTGGGAGCAGAATTCCTCAATGGCTGCGGCCCACCCTGACTCGGTGTGACCTCCCTAATCTTAACCAATCACACCTGCAAAGACGCTATTTCCAAATAAGGCCACAGGAACAGGGGCTGGGGGTGAGTATGCGGGCATATCTTCTGGGGGGCCACAATTCAACCTCCCACATGCTCTCCCAGGAACAGCTTCATTTCACCAGAAAACACAAATTAAAGCAAAGTGTCTTAACAGCAATGTGTAGCCCCTGGGGAAGACACTAGAAGAGAAGCAGGAAGCCTGTGGCAAGAGCACAGATTCTGCAAGCCCCGCCGTCTAATAAGCTGTGTGACTTTGGGCAAGTTACTTAACCTCTCTGGGCCCCATGTCCTCCTCTGTAAGTTGGGTAGAGTTGGAGCTCCTGATGTACTGGGTCGTGGGTGGGGCTTAAGTGAGAACGTGCTGATGATCCTTGGAACAACGTAGACGGATGCTGAGCCTCCACTAAAGGAAAGCGGCAGCCAGGGCCGAGCAGCCTGGGGGGGCACCTGCGCACCAAGCCCCAGGACCAGGAGAGAAGCCCGTCGTCCCATCACGGCTCTTGCTACCTGGGGCATGGCCCCGGGGCCTGCGGGTGGGGGTGAGGGGGGAGCTGCGTGGTGGGCACATTTCTTCCTGCCCAGAGGTGCGGCACAGTGAGGAGGGGAGTGAGGGGCAGGTGTGAGCCCGGGACCTGGGCCCACGGGGCTGCCCCCTGCAATCTGCACGTCGGGGAGCAGCGTTCCCTGTTGGGTTCTCTTTTCTTCCTTGCTGTTTGCTTTTGCTTTGTAGGAATCAAGGCTGCACTTCCGCGGAACATCCAGAGGACAGGGAGATTCTGACTCTGGAAATGCCAAGGAGCACGTTCATTTTCCTGCTGGTGACAGGAGCCAGTTTGGGCACCTGCAAATTGGCCTTCTCCGCTGGGTGGCGGTAGCTGGCCCTGGGTCCTCTCGGTGGACCTGCATCTGCGGTGCGGGAGTTGGAGGTGTCCCAGGCTAGAGCTCCGGTCCTGGAACCCCTCCGGCCTCTCGGAGTCAGCAGGCGGTATGGGGGCCCCCGTGCTGGTCCAGGTGTGCAGGCACCTCCCTCCGGGACTCCAGCCTCCCCAAACCACCCCCGACCAGCCGACCCAGCCTCAGGGCTACGGCCTGGCAGGCCCCAGGTGATTCTAATGATGAGTTTGGGAAGAACTTGGGCCGCTGGGGCCGACCCTGGGGCCAAGGCTGAGCCTTTTCCTCCTGTGTCACCTGTCTGGCTGAATGAATAAAACGAATGGGTGAACCTGTCCGCAGGCCTGGTGGGACTCTTCCTGCAGACTGGGTCGGGAAGGAAGAATTTTGGGGGTCACCAGGGACTGGGGACTGTCCAGACACAGACCACCTGTGTTGTGGGAGCCGATGAGCACCGAAGGCTGTGGGTGGGGGCAGGCGTCACCGTGCAATCCGGAGGCGTTTGGATGGACAAAGGGGTGCCTGGCTCTGGCTTTTTAATTGAGATGGGGGGTGCTGGGGTTACTTTTTGTCCCTGGATTTTGAAATCCCTGTTGTCGCTGCCTTCTGGGATGTGTCCTGGGGTGGGGTGGGGTGCGAGGCCAGCTCCTGACCATGCTCCAGCCTTCCGGATGTTGCTGGAAACTTCTATGTGGTTTCTAGATTTAGGTTGTTGGTACCCAAGAGCCAAGGGGCTGGGGAGGAGGCAGGACATGTCAAGGAGCAAAGGGACACCCTCTGGAGCAGGGGAGAGGCTCAGGCTGAGCGGAGCACCTGGAGCGGGGAGCCGGCTGGGCGGCCACGTGTTCATGGACGAGGCTGGGAAAATGGAGCCAAAATCTTCATTACACTTCCCAGAGCCTTGGCGAAGGCAAGACAGTCCCACCTGGGGAGAGCACCCCACGAGGCTAACAGGTTCTGCTGAGCAGAACTACTGGAGATTTTACCGGAAGGAAGCACCGGGGAGCTCCCCTCTCCGTCGCATCCCTCAACCCGACGGCCGCACGAAATGGCAGAGGCGGATGCTCTTCGGAACCTGGATCGGCTCCCCCTGGAGAGGCACAAAGTGGCCTTGGGCTGGGCCTGGCCCAGGCCCGGGGGTGGCTGGGGCAGAGGAAGGGGCTCCGCTTCCACAGCCTTCCCAGAGGTGGCCTCGCCCGCCCAGCCCCCTCCTCCTGCCAGCTGGGAAGAGAGCTTTGACCTCTCCCAGGGCCACCCCAGGCTGGGGTGCACGGAGCCCTCCCGGGGGGCTACAAGGCCTAGGAAAACCTGGGCGGGGAGAGGGAGACCGGGAGCTGTGGTCTCAGCCATTCGATTGGGCCGAGCCTCCAGCGGCGACCCCCTCTGGGTCCGAGGGGTCAGTGCTAGATCCTGACTCATTTGTTGCAGAGAATTTCCCGGAGGCTCCTGAAAGGGTCGCTTCCCGCGTGCTCTCCTAGCCCTCCCCGCTGCCTCTCCCACCCCTTCCTTTCTTTCCTTTCCTCCGCTCTCTCCCCCTTTCGGCCTGTCCCCACTGCCATCTCCCCGGCCTCCCCCAGCCCCAGCCCCTCCTCCTCTTCTCCCGCGTCCCTCCAGGCGCCGAGAGAAACAGGGCTGAGCTGACAGAGAAGTGCACCTCTAATGAAAAATACACATCCACGGCGTTCTCTTGCCTCCGGCCTTATTAACGCACCCTTTCCTCAAATGCTACGAGGTCTGTAAAGAAGCGGAATGAGCTGGCAGTGGGCGCTTTCACCAGAGCTTGCCCAGGGAGCTGGTCCACCGAGGTGGGCACCGAGGACCCGAGTCAAGCCTCGCAGGGGGACAGCAGCGTGTGGCCCTGACACGCTCCTTCCCAGGTGGCAGCTGGGGCTCCTGGGCTCTTGCAGGGAAGGGCTGAGCCTGCCTCGATGCGCCGGCGTCCACTACAGGCCCAGCCCCTGCACCTGGGAGAACCAGGTGGGCCCTGGCGGGACTGATGGCTGGTGTCAGTGGGTGAGCGTAGGGAAAGGGCCTGGGAAACCCGTCCTCACCTGGCATTGCTGGGGGGTGGGGTGGGGGAGAGGGAGGCTGGCTCTGAAGATATTGTCAGCTCTATTTTGAACTCTTAGTGGGTCTATGGAAGGGAGAGTGCTTGATGGGTAATTCAGAATAGTGGGGCGTTTCAAAGCCCATTCCTATTTAGCTGGCTTCTTTACTCTACCTTGGGTAACAGTTGGGTCTGGGTTGATTGTAGCTGTGGATTCTCAGTAAAGCGGAGATGAGTTAACTCCACTGGAAACCAAACAATTGAAGTGGCAATGGAGTAAAGCACCCAGAGCGGCAAATGGGATAATGGCCTAATGAAAAACCACCCCTTTCAGATCTCCAGCCACCTTCCCTCAATAACACGGTTGAGTGAAAGGCCACGGCAGGTTCCCTCTGCCGTTTGTTTATTATAAACTGCTTCAAAAATGTACAGAAGAAAGGTGTGTACCCCACAGAGGCTGAAAAGCCTCCCAGCTGTTCACAGTGGATATTTGTGTTAAGGGAAAAAAAGTGTCTTGGTATTGAAAAGTGGGTGAGAGCTTAGCAGGCTCTCAAAGTGTCTGGGAAATCCACTGGTTTAGGTCAGGTTTCCTCAGACTCAGAGACAGATTTGGGTGCAGAAGGTTTGCTGGGGATTGCCCTTAGGATCGACGTTTGTGGGGAAGTGAAGGAAGCCGGAGCCGGGAGAGGGAGAGCTTGGACCGTGTGTAGTCACAGCAGAGGCCTCAGCTGGCCCCCTGGAAGCTCTGCAACCAGCAAGGCCCGTGAAAGTTATCCCAAACTGGGGAGAAGGGGCCAGGCTGGGGAACACAAAATGCCCCCACACGGACCAGGATGCTCTGCCTGCGCAGTGAGAGCACGACCTTGAGGAAGGCCACTGGCTCTTTTCAGTTGAGGGCAATTCTCAAAGAGAGGCTCAGGTGACAGCCATCGGCCACCAACACTCCCCGCAGGTGGGGCAAGGATGCGTCGATCCTAAAGAAGGACCTGTGCTGCGTCCCCTGCAGCCCACCCCTCGTGCTGCTCAGATCCACTGGTTCCTGCAGAAACTCACGAGAGGAAGGTGAGTAGGATGAACTGCTTTCCCTCCTACTGCCGCTGGTCTTGAAGCTACAGTAGATGCTTATTATCTTCCTACTCCACTACCCATCTCAGATTCCTTGCGACTTTAGTCTAGGGGGCTCATTTGCTAAAGGAACCCAGACCTGCATCCCTCAGGACTCTGAGCCCCCGTATAACGCGTCATTCTTGGCTTTATCCAATTGCCACCAAGATTGAGCAAAGGAATACCAAGAGACACTCAAGGGATCGCTTGGGTGTCACATATTCCCCCCCATCCACCCCTACTGGGTAACAGCATCCCTGCCTTCAATTACCCCTCCAAGGACATGACTGCTTTCTTTGCCTCCTGATGTCTTGGCAGCCACCGATTAAGGTTTAATGGTTGTCTTGCTGTGATGCCTAGTGGAAGCATCCCCCCTCTGGGAATCAGGACCTCTAAACCCATATTTTCAGAAATTGGAATTGCAAATCTCCCAAGTTGGTCACTGGGAGTGCCCCCTCCTCCTTCCGCCCTTCCTGGGCCACTGTCCTCATGTCCATACAATGGCCATTGGTTTAGGTTTATGGCACCTGCTAGGGATGACCCCATCCTCAGAGGGGCACCTTTGGAAGGTCACCAGAGCCTGGGTGGCAGGGTCTGTGGGCCCACGGCTGCACTTCGCTTGCTGCAAAGTGGGTTCCTTCATCCAAGGTGATACCCTGTGCAATGTCCAGATATCCCAGGCCTTTGAACCATGTTAGGGTAGAGGGTGGAAGAGCTAACACAGGCCTGGCCAACACAATAAGTGTATACTGTTGTCCATCCCAAGTCGATGTAAATTGTTTCTGGTCTTTTCTGATAGACATAGGGGGGAAAAACCTTTGCCAGCTCTGTGGCCACAGTGTTAATCAGCTCTTGCATCACAGCTGTAATTATAACTATTACTTGGCTGGGTGTATGGTAGTCCACTGCCATTCTCCAGAATCCGCCTGGGTTTTGTCGGAGCCAGATGGATGAATTAAATGGGAATGTGATGCGGGCCCCCAATGCTGCCGTCTCCCCCAAGTGCAGTATTGGCTTTGATTTTTATTCTTTTAAAAAAAACAACCTTGTTGAGGTATAATTTATGCATAATAAAATTCAACCATTTAAAGTATATATTTGATGAGTTTTGGCAAAGTAAATAGTAGCATAACCACTACCATAATCATAATATAGAACATTTCTGTCACCTTGAAAAGTTTTCTCCTGCCCTTTTGCAGTCAATTCCCTCCCCTCACCCCAATCCCAGGCAACCACTGATCTGATTTCTATCGTTGTAGCTTTGCCTTTTCTGGAATTTCATAAAAAATGGAGCCATATACCATGTAATTCTTTGTATGCATCTATCATTTTTCATTTAGCATAATGCTTTGCAGGTGCCTCCATGTTTTTGCATGTATCTGCAGTCCATTCCTTTTTATTGCTGAGTAGCCTAGCATTGTATGGATATACAATTATTTTATTCATTCTCCAGTTGATGTTCATTTAGGTTGTTACCAGTTTGAGGCTTTCATGAATAAAGCTGTTACAAACATTCACATAAAAGTCTTTTGTGGACTCATGTTTTCCTTTCTCTTGGCTAAATACCTAGGATTGGAATTGCTGGGCCATATCATAAGTACAGTTTAATTTTATAAGAAACTGCCAAACTATTCACCAAAATTGTTGTACCTTTTTGGATTCGCATCAGCTATGTGTTAGAGTTCCAGGTGCTCCCCAACTTACCAACACTTGACATTGTCAGCTGTTTAATATTAGCCATTCCAGGGGTGAAATGGTGTCTCATCGTAATTCTAATTTGCATTTCACTCATGACTGATGAAGTCTGGGATGTCTTCAAGTGCTTATTTGTTATCTGTCTTAGCTTCCTAGGGCTGCCATAACAAAGTGCCACCAACTGGGTGGCTTAAAACTACAGGAATTTATTCTCTCACAGTTCTGGAGCCCAGAAGTCCAAAATCAAGGTATTGGCAGAGCTACACTTCCTTGAAGTCTCCAAGGTTCTGGCAGTGGCTTTCCAGCAATCCATGGCATTCGTAGGCTTGTGGCGTAACTCAAGCTCTGCCGCCATCATATGGGCATCTTCTTTTTCTGTCTGTCTCCATATTTCCTCTTCTTATAAGGATACCAGTCATATTGGATTAGAACCCATCCTAATCCAGTATGACCTCATCTTGATATGATGACATCTGGAAAGACCCTATTTCCAAATAAGGATCACATTCATGGAAACAGGAGTTAGGACTTAAGCCTATCTTTTGGGGAAACACAATTCAGTCCATAACACTATCTATATATATCCTTCAGTGAAGCATTTTTTCAAATCTTTTGCCCATTTTTAAAATCAAAGTGTTTATTTTCTTATTATTGACTAGCATATTCAGGAGACAAGTCCTTTATAAGACATTTGCATGCATTCAGGCATAAGGAAGAATGAAGTTCTGAGACATGCTGCAACATGGAAGGACATTGAGAACAATATGCACAGTGAAATAATCGAAGCATATAAGGACAAATATTGTATGACATCACTTAGAAGAGATGGCTAGAAATAGCAAATTCTCAGAGATCGATGGTAGATTAAGGGGTAAAAGGGGATGGAGGGGCACGGGGTAGGGGGTGTATTTGGTCAGAAAACTAAAAAAAATTTTTTAGCTTTTAAAAGATAAATGTATGCAAATATTTTCTTTTAGTTTGTATATTGCCTTTTCATGTTCTTAACAGTGTCTTTTGAAGAACAAATATTTTAATTTAATGAAGTTCAATTTATCAATTTAATGAAGTTCAATTTATCAATTTTTAATGGTTTTTGTTTTTGTGTTCTAAGATATCTTTCTCTGGCTTTTTATCTTCTGTGTTTTCTTCTGGATGATTTATAGTTTTAGTGCTTATATTTATGTCTATGATCCATTTCAAGTTAATTTTCATATGTGGTGTTTAAGGATTGAGGTTTCTTTCCCCCTGTGAATATTTAATTCTTCTTGCACTACTTGTTTAAAATACATATTTGACCCCATTGAATTACCCTAGTACCCTTATTAAAAGTCAGTTGACCAGGTATGTGTTAGACCCCTTCATATTGTCCCTCAAGTCACTGAGGCTTTTTTCGTTTTATAATTTTTTCTCTCTCGGTGTCTTTCTGGAATAGTTTTTATGGCTATGTCTTCAAGTTCTCTGTTCTTTTATTTTGCATTGTCTAATCTGCTGTAAATCATGTTCAATTTATTTAGCTGTATTGTATTTTTCTTCTCCAGTGGTCATATTTGGGTCCTTTTAAAAAAATAAATTTTATTGATATATATCAATAAAGCCTACAATTTATCCAAAGTGTAAAATCAATGGTATTTGGCATAATCACATAGTTCTGCGTTCATCACTTCAATCATTATTAGAACATTTTCATTATTTCAATAATAATAATAATACAAAGAAACAAGAAAAATTTTCACCTCTCAATCTCTCTATGTGTCTCCTGCTGTACATAGTTGCTATTTCTGACTATTGCACATTTTTAAAACTTATTTTAAGCAGTTTTATTAAGATATAGTCACATACCATATGATCTATCCATATTTTGATCTTTTTAATGTCTTCCATTTCTCTCCTCATAATGTCCAAGCTTTTATTTGCATCTCCTGGTATACTTATAATACTTATATTAGCTATTGGCTCTACATGTGTGTGTGTTTGTGTGTGTATGTATGTGTTTTATTTTATTTTAAAAGAAGCTTTAGATTACATAACTGTTACATTGAAAATATAGGGGATTCCCATATACCCTGCCTCCCTCCCCCTCCCACACTTTTCCCCATTAACAACATCCTTCATTAGTGTGGTACATTTGTTACAACTGATGAGCACATATTGAAGCATTGCTACTAACAATGGTCTATAGTTTACATTATGGTTTATACTTTGCACCACACAATTTTATAGGTTTTGACAAAACGTATAATGGCCTGTATCCGTCACTGCAATATCCTGCAGACCAATTCCAATGTCCCAAAAATGCCCCATGTTATACCTGTTCTTCCCTGTCCCTCCCCTGAGAACCTCTTGTGACCACTGCCTTTATATCAATGTTACAAGTTCTAGCTATTGGCTCTTGAGGTCCTTATCTACTAATTCCAACATCCTGTAATTTCTGATCTTTTTCTATTGATTGATTCTTTTTCCTGGTTATGGGTCATACTTTCCTGTTTCTTAGCATGCCTGGAAATTATTTGTTAGGTGCTAGATACTGTAAACTTTACATTGCTGGGTACTGTGTTTCCTTACATTCCTCTAGATTGTGTTGTACTTTGTTCTAGCATGCAGTTAACTGTGGATCAGTTTGGTCCTTTTGAGGCTTGTTTTTAAGCTTTGTTCAAATGGGCCTGGAAAGGCTTTTAGACTAGAGCTAATTTAGCCTCAACACTACGGCAATACCCTTCTGAGGACTCTACCTAATGCTGCTGTATTTTGAGGTTCCTTCAGTTTGGCTGGTGGAAACCTCCACTCTCCCCAGCCCTGTGTGAGCTCTGTGAAATGTTTGAGCACCTCTTTAATCGTCACCCCGGCCCCCAAGCCTTGTGAGTTTTCACCCCACGCATACACTGCACTCAGGCAAAGACTTGAGGGGACCAGCCTGCAGATTCCCAGAGAAAAGGCTCTCCCTCTGTCTCTCCGTGCCTCCCTCGACAGCTGCTCCCCTCTGTCTTGTCCCGAAAAGTCCTGTCACCTCAGTCTCCCTGAATACTGATCCCCTTTCCTCCAACTTACTAAGATTTCTTGAGCTCTGTTTGGGTTTCCCTCCCTGCTCTGTGGCTCTGAACCTGCAGGCAGTAAACTGGGACAATCTTGGGCTCACCTTGTTTGTTTCCTTTTCTCAGAGATCACAGTCCTTGCTCTGTCTGTTGTTCAATGTCCAAAAATGATTGTTTCATATATTTTGCTGGATTTTCTGGTTGTTACTCTGACAGGATAATTCGCTTAGCAGTTAATCCTTCATGGGAAGAACTATTGTTTTTCATTCACTACCTTGATCAGGGACAGCAAGGGGTGTGGTTTCATAGGCATCCACTCAGTCTGCCCCTTTCAAATAGCTCTTATCCTACACGCCTAGAAACAGCATGGCGGTGTGCTAACTATCAGGAATGTTGGTTCGGGAAGCAGATGTGCCTCAAGTGTTGAGCTCCCGCCTACCACATGGGAGGTCCCTGGTTTGGTTCCCTGTGCCTCCTAAAGAAGACAGTGAGCTGATGAGATGGGCAGCCATGGCAAGCTGACACAACAAGACGATGCAACAAGAGACACAAGAAGAAAAACATAATGACAGACACAACAAAGCAGGGAATGGAGGTGGCTCAAGCAATTAGGTGCCTCCCTCCCACCTTGGAGGTCCTGGGTTCAGTTCCTGGTGCCTCCTAAAGAAACAAGGAAGACGAACAGACACAGCAAGTACAAACAACAAGGGGGTGGGGAGAAATAAACAAATTAAATTGATCTGAAAAAAAAAGTCGGTTCCAATTGTACAACCAGGGTCTAGAAAGGTGGCCTCTGGGTGGATCCATGGCCCAAAGGAACCTATTGTGAGCTGGACCTTTAGGGTGTGACCCGCCATATACTACCTGTAGCAGTTTGGCATTATTTATGAATTCCAAAAATAGATATTGGATTATGTTTGTAAACTGGTTTGTTCCTCTGGGCATATTAGATTAAACTGGATTCAGAGATTCCACTTTTACTTGATTAAATTATGATTAAGGCTTTGACTGGGCCACGTCAGTAGGTTGTTGAGTCCCCGTCCCTTGGTAGGCGGAAACACACAGAGAAACCACACTGCAGAGAAGGGAGTTTTGAGTTTTCAGCTGGAGCCATGGAAGTAAACACACAGGAGAAGAACACAGAGGAATAGAGACAGCTCCACAGACACAGCAGAGGCCCCGGGAAGAGAGAGGAGCCATTTGCCTGATAGTCTACAGCTGACTTTGTGGAAAGAAGCAAGTCTGAGCCCTGAGAGAATCGAGCCCTGGGGAGAGAGACAAAGCCTAGAGAGCCTGATGGCCTACAGCTGATACTGGAAGAAGGTGGGACCATGGAGCCTTAAGAGGAAGAGGAAGCCTGAATGTCGGCAGCTGTCTTGCTCCAACACGTGGCAACAGACTTTGGTGAAGGAAGTAACTTATGCTTTATGTCCTGGTAACTGTAAGCTTCTACCCCAAATAAATACCTTTTATAAAAGCCAACAGCTTTCTGGTATTTTACATCAGCACCCCTTTGGCTGACTAATACACGCCCCCTCCAACAGAGGGCCGTGGATCATCTATCATTATCAAGAATGGCAAACTTAGTGAGACCGTTTGTGCTACGCACTGCGTTGGAGGTTTTACGTGCCTTATCTCCTCATTACACCATGGAATAAGTATCACTCAAGTCCACATTTTGTAGATACGGAAATTGAGCTTGAAGGAGTAGAGTTAACTTGCCCAAGGTCACACGGAAAGGACACAGTGGAGCCTTCTCTCAGACTGTCTGACTCTAACTTTACTCTACTCTAAGGAGTTAAGGTTTCTCTCACCTGTCAACTCCAACCGACTCATTGTGGTCACGTGAAAGCCTGCATAGACGGCTGAGAAGCCACCTCCAGGCTTGGTAGGAGAGGGTATCAAGATTGATTGGTGCCGAATGCGTGGGTGTGACTCAGCAAAATATTGACAGATGTAACAGGGTCTTACACATTCAGAACTGACAAGAATTAGGCCTCTGCCTAATCTGCCAACCAGCCTAAAACAAACCGACCATTCCAGTTTCAGGCGTTTTAGCAACTTGTACATGAGGGGAAAGCAGCAGACGGAGAGGGGATTTGGACCAAAGTGCAGTGGGGCACCTCGTCCAGCCCACCTTCAAGCCACTAGAAAGCTAGTGGTTTGCTCCATGCCAAATTGGGGCCTGGCCACCTGGCCTCGTCCAGGGATCCATCCTGGTCCCCTTACCTTAATCTGGTGGGTACTTTCTAACCTGCCCCAAATCCTCTTGGTTTCTGGCCTCATTTACTGCTTCTCTTCACTCAGCCTCGAGAGTCAGCACCACTGCTCTGGTTAAGACCATTTGCTTCTCTCCTAGATAAGAATTTGTACCAGCAAAGTGTGAGTTCCATGCAGCCACTCTCCACCCTGCTGCCCACAGCAGACATTACTAATCAATCACAGCTCTGGCTTGCTGAGCCCTCCCAAGCTTTCACAATCTTTCTCAATATAGGATTCCAGGGAACCTCTGGCCATCATTCAGCATTGGCATGAGAAATAAAATCTATTTCCCATTCTGGTTTTATTCCTCGCCCCTGGCTTTGCTGCTTTGGGCCATTCTGGGTAAGTGCTTAGTCCAGCTGAGCCTGAACCTTGGTGTGCATCTGTAATTAGGACTTCCCTACCCAAAAGAGACCTAATAAAGAGGGTGTACTTGACCTTTGCACCCATCCCACCCCTAGCACCTGGCACAGGGGTCACATGGTACTTTCCAGGACGCAGTCTCACTTACTATTATGTCAGCTGCTGGGCTGGGGTGGTTTATTAGTCTGGTGGTTACCAACTTCAGGCTCCCTGAAACGTGGAAGTCAATGAGTTATTTTCAATATTTTTACAAGCCAATTGAAAATCATAGTCTTTGCAGATTGACCCTGAATTTCAGTTTTAAACTACATCTCACCATCCCTCACTGCCAATTTTCTTTCCTTTGCTCGTTATTTCTCCATATCCCTTATCATTTCTCATACCCCACATATAACATATGAATATACTATGTTTTTTGTCTATTCTGTCACCCTCCTCCTGAAACATAAATTCTGGGGATCTTTGTTTTATTCACTGACATAGCCCGAGCACCTGGAAGGGTGCCTGGCACTTAGCAGGTGCGTGATAAATGCTGCGAGGTTGAGCAAACCGAGTAAACATTCCCTGGCTAAGTCAAACCTCCCAAGTCTTGGCTTGTGCCTGGAGGCTGGATGGCCAGCAGGAGCTCTGATTGGCAGGTACATGTCACTGGTTAATAAAAACGGTGAAACATCCACAATTACTTAATACATTCAGTTTTGTTGGCAACACATTTCAAAATATGGAGCCCATGTAGGCGAGGGAGTGGGGGTGAGCAGAAGACTAAGGGATCCCTTCTTGGGAACAGAGGCTTAGGAGCGGGAGAAACGGCCGGACCTGCGTCCCCAGGTCCATCCCGCAGCCCCACGCACTAACCGTGGGATCTCTTTCAGGTCCCTTCCCCCTCCTCACCTGTACCTGGTACCTGCCCGGGTGAGCTCACAGAGCACTGTGAGGACCCCAGGAGGTAACGGGAGTAAAAAGGTGTTTCATAAAACCGTCAGTTCACTGCACTCTGCGTTAGGGAGAGAACCAGGTCGGTGACAGGGGTGGGGGGAGACCCTGAGATTATTCTGGGTGTCCCTGGGCAAGGCAGACTCAATGCTGCGAACGCCCCATGGGGCACCGTTGTAGCCGCAGCACGCGGGACTCGGCTGACACCACCTGAGCTGTGAGCTCTCTGCAAACGGCCTCGCACGCTCCCAACATCCCTGGCCCGGACCCCAGCACAGGCTGGCACCCCATAAATGCGTGTCCAGTGAGAAGGAAGCCCTGTGCACCTCAGCTTCCTCAACTGTGAAAGCTGCACGAGGAATACCGATTTCACGTTAGTGGAGGTCCCTGTCCTCTCCCACTGGAGGTGCTGAGTGGCTGCTACGAATGGGGTGGCAGGTGCCCGAGGGACAGCGTCAGCAGGCCTGGGTTCGAATGCCACTCTGCCCCCTGACAGCCCCGTGCCTGTGGGTTGTTATGTGTTAGCGGTTGATTGTGTCCCCCAGAAAAGATATGTTGACGTCCTAACCCCAGCACAGGACGGGTTAACCCTGCTGCAGACGTAATCAGGTAAGGTGAGGTCGCACTGGAGGCGGAGGAGCCCTTGAAAGAGGAGAAGAAAGACACGGAGACAGGCCACACCATGCCCGAGGCCGGGAGACAGCGCTGCGGCCACCAGCCAAGGGCGACCGCCCACCCAGGGGCCGGCAGGGCCCAGGAGCGCCTCCCCTGAGCCTGCGGAGGCAGCGCCGCCCACACCTGCGTCTCGGCTTCCTGGCCTCCACACCTGGGGCACATCCTGGCCGTTTTAAGCCACCCAGTCGTGGCAGCCCCCGAAAATGAGCACAGGAGGCTCGCGTTCCTCAGTCTCCATCTCTTTCTCTGTTTGCAAAAAAGCTGAAGCCCAGGAGTGGCGTTGTGAGGGGCAAATGGTAAAGGAAGCCGCAGGCCAGGACCGGGCTCACAGAAGGGGTTCAGCAATCCCCGTTTCTACCTGACCCCCACCTTTGAAGAATGAAACATGGTAAATGCCACTGCCGAGGAGGGCGTGGCCCTTCCCTGTTTCCCGTTTCCTGGGGGCGCCATGCTGGCCGCATTTTGCCAGTGTCAGAACGGGCCACCCCCAGTCCCCTTGGGGCGCGTCCGCGCTGCGGTTCCAACCTGGTGGAGACCACAGCCTTGGCTGCCTCTGGCTCGCGGCCCAAGCAGCGGCCCCTTGCCAAGTCTGCAGCACCCTGGCAGAAGGCGTCTTTGTGCCCGCGTCCCCTGGGAACCGAGCAGTCTCCGACTGGAAAAGTACCCAGCACGGCCCGCGAGTCCAGGGCGCCTGTCAGCAAGGGGCCCCCTCGAGTCGCGGGCCTGGTGCGGGCTCAGCGCCGGCTCCGGTGTCCGCCGCGGTGCGGCTGCCAGGCTGGAGTCCGTGAGTGGCGGGTCCACACGGCTGCCGCGGGCGCTTCGGCGTTGGGGACCCACTCGACAGAGGTGGGCAGGATGCCAAGAGGCGTGGCAGGGGGATCCCCAAACCCCTGAGCACGCAGGGTGAGGCAGGAGAGACTTGAGCCCCCGGTCCCGGGCCAGCGGCCAGCCAGTCGCAGGGCGGGACCCTGTCCCCACGCCCGTCCATCCTCAGGCCCGCGCTCCAGCCCGGTCCTGCCACCCGGCTAGATCTCGTCCTCCTGGAGAGCCAGTTTTCTGGGGCATCCCTCCTCTCCCCCACCTGTTTAGCAACAGTCACACCCACAAACTTTGCAGTGACTCAGACAATGTGGGGGAGCTCCTAGAAGGGGCAGGTGGGGGAGCATGGGGAACACAAGAAGCAGCTGAGCTTTGGAAAGGGATGATAGGACGACGGGCCTCACCAGTGGCTTCCGAAGCCATTTGGGGCAGAGGCTGCCCCCAAACCCCTCTTTTGGTAGAGGCGGCGGCAAAGTGCTTTGACGCTCTCCGCCGTCTCTTGTCCTCAGCAGGGCTGTCTCGCCCGTGATCCCAGGGTCTTCCTGCAGCCCGCTGCACCTTGCGGGGCCCCCGAAGCTGCCCCCCCAGCTTTCCCTCCGACACAGGCAGATGCGTCTCCGGGTGGGTGTGGGGCCTCCCAGCTTCACGTTGCACTGAGAAGCGATGGAACACGCACGCGCTGCGGCCAGAATGGGAGCTCGACCTGGGGAGCTGCACTCTGTGGCCGAGAGTTGGGTCCTGGGTGGTCCTGGGCAAGGTGCAGCCACACCCCAATACCCGCGAGGGGGTTCCGGGGAGTTGCGTTCTGTCCAGGAGACTTCAAGGAGAAGCTCCCCTCCCTGGAAGCACAAAGCACCAGGGAAACCGTTCTCCCAAATCCTCCACAACACCGATTTGCTCGGGGTCCGTGGCAGGGAAATGAGGCGGCGGGTCCAAGTCGCGGTCTCAGACCCCTTCTGAGGCTAAGTCCCCCATCGTGTGATTCTCCTCACCTGCACCATCTTTCTGGAATGTTCTCTGTGCCAGCTAAGGCAACACCAGGTCCCGAGGGCACCAAGGGGACACAGATGGTATTGGGAACAGAATGAAAGACATATTCCTCGTCTGGCCTTGGAGCTCAGCAAACTCACCTGCTAAGGTGAGGACCTGGAAGGTGAGGACCTATTGTCTTGCAGAGTTCTTGGCTGCAGACATAAAAAGCTACCAGGCCAATGCAAGCAAAAGAGACTTATTGGAAGGCCATGACAGGAGTCCAGGTCCTCGTGGAACTGGGGGCATTGGCAGGGACCACAGCTGTGACCCCACAGGGGAGAGGCTGATGTGCCCTCGGCAGCCCCATGGGTGGCTTCGTTTAATGCCTGCCCATCTTGACTCACTTCTCCAGGGGTCAGAAATCCCAAGACATTGGCTAACTGGCTGAGCTGGGATATGTCCATCCCTCTGGCTGTCCAGGGTGGGGGAGAGAGTGCTGGTCCCTTTGTCTTCTGTGGCTGGAGGTAGACACATGGTATCACACTCCCCTCGACACAAGAGCAATCGGAAGGGGAGATAACGCCCCCAGAGGAAGCAGGGTACCCTTGGGAAGCATGAGTGTGGAGACTGGCAGGCAGAAACCCCCTGCCACGTCCACTGGATGTGCATCAAATGAAAGATGTGTTCAAGTAAAGAGAACCAGGTGGGACACAGGGAGGGGCTGCAGGTCTCTCCCCACCCGGGGTTCTAGGAGCTCATCCCACCAACTTCTGCAGACCGGATGCTATTTAGAAAGCTTGGCAGCTTGGGTTAAAATCCAGACCGCGGTCCTGATGCTGAGTCCTCATTTCTGTTTCCCAAAACTTCTCCAAGAAAACTCGCACTTGTTCCCATGCTGGGAACGTGAAGAGGCATCAGCAGAATGGGTGGTGGTGGGCGTAGTACAGCTCCGTGAACGTAATTAACAGTGCTGAGTTACAGGTTTAGACGGGGTTAAAGGGGGGAAATGTTAGGTTGTATAAATGTTACTAGAAAAAAAAATTTTAAAAACCAAACCGTAGGCCTGCGTGACACAGACAGTGAGCCCTAATGTAAACCATGGACTCAAGGTACTAGTGCAATTAGAATAAAATTCTCCCATCAATTGTAACAAAGGTACCACGCTAATGCAAGGTGTTAATAATGGGGGGGGACGGGACTCTACTTTCTGCGTGATTCTTCTGTAAACCTACAACTTCTCTAACTAAAAAAGAAGACCACAGCAGAACCTCACCTTTTCACCCTGCTGGGTGTCCTGGGCACAGCTTCTTGGGGCCGTTCGGAGGACATTTGCTGTGGCTTTCATCAGCCTTGATTGGGAAATCTCTAGGAAAAAAGGGAAAAACCAAAAAGATCTCCACTCAGCAGTGGGTCCTTGTTTCGGTCATGCATTTGTTCCTGGGTTGCGGCTTTTCTCTTCCTCTTGAAGAGTGAGCTGTTCAGTGAACCCAGGGCGCCTGGAACAGACTGGGGTTCCAGGCAGAGGGGGCGCCTGGCCCAAGCCCCCGGACCTGGGTTTTGAGGGCTGGTCCTCGCGGCTGGTGCCAAAGTGGCAGCAAGCCTGGCGCCTCCCGGCCAAGAGGGCC
>JAQZBX010061479.1:0-17096 GCA_029593785.1 Cabassous unicinctus
TGGTAAACGGGGGCTCTATCCATTGAGCCATACCCGCTTCCCATGATATAGTATCTTTTAGCTTTTTAAACAATCTTAGTGCTTTGAGACTTTATTTTACATTTATTGACTTAGAGTAGGTCATTTGAAGCTTTGCTATGAAAATTTCATTAAATTGTAAAGTTTTTATTTCTCAGGAGAAATGCTATTAAGAAAGAGCCCTTAATTTCTTCTTTTAGTGTCCAGTTAAATGGAATGCTGCTTCAAAAAATTGTTCTGTCAAGTAATAAGCGTAAGCATTAAATACACTGTAAAAAACTCATTCATAAAACTTACTCTCCAAAATGTGGGAAAAGGTATCTTTCAATGCCTTTCATTTTCCTAGAAAGTGGTGATGATACGGAATTACATACTCCATACCCTGGAGAGATTGTTACTTGAGAGAATCATCTATTAAATATATTGGAGAGGTGGCTCCTAAGAAAACCTTTATTTTATCTTTGTGTAAATCCAGATTTTTAGTATCTTGTTTGCCCGATTTCTGAGTATGAAGAAATCAAGGAATGGAAATTGTCTTCCAAGTCAGCTGAGTCGAACTCAGGACACAGGCACCACTCAAGTGGAACATCCATAACGCTTCCCAGAAAGACATTGAGTCTGATAAAAAGGGATTTTGTATTGTTATCTTGCCTTTTGCAATGCAGAAACTACAAAAATAATATAACTGGGCACTGGGAGTGCTTTACAGGCAGCAGGATCATTTTTCCCTTCAGTAAATAATTCCTTCTTGACAAGGAATGTACCAACTGTGGTTCATTTGTAGTTCTGCCTTTTCACAGCTAAACCGCATACTGCTATACTTTCTAAAATGCTTTTTAGATTACAAACCTACAATGGGTTTCTATCGTAAAAAGCAATTTTGAAAGGCAGTGTGGTATAGGAGAAAGAGGTAGGAGACAGAAATCTGTGTTTTAGACCCTACTAGTAGTAGGAGGAAAGTTAACCCCTTTTAGGGTCTCTGTCTCTTGATTTTAAAAATAAACTGCATTTTCACCTTTAAAATTCTGTGCTTTTTCTCTCTGGCATTCAAGGATCTTTTTCGGTTAGGATCATCTATTCAATCCTCTCTCTCTCTCTCTCCACACAACCAGTAATGAACTTTTCATCTCAGCTGGGCCCCTCAGTGCCTTTCACACTCTTGTCATACTGGCTTTAACTTTCTGCCAGTACATAGATTGTTTTCACTTTCAGAATGATGCCATTTTCGTCCCTCACTACCAATTGATAGATTTCCTTTGTGGCCCACTTATTCCAAATTTCCCCTGATTACTGCAGCTCAGGATATTCTCATTTAAATTAAAACACTGTGGTGGTAATATTTATGTGCTGTACAATACTCCCTGGCACTCAACTGAAAAAAGACACTATCATATTCCCCGGTTATTTTTGCATGTACATTTATTTCTGTGCTCTTTAATTGCATACACTTTTTTCTACCTCTTGTTTCCTCCTTCTTTCCCAGGCTTCTCTCTTACCACATAAATTTGAAACATCTTGCAACAATAAAAACAAAATATAAATAAGGTAGGACAAAGGATGCTGTTCATGTGTTGAAATTTTGCTGAGTTTCCTGAGAGCTATAGCTTAAATGAAATCCAATTAGTTTAAATTTCATTATCAGAAAAGAGAAGCCATATCAAAGCTTTCCTTTGAACTCAACCCTAAAAGAATTTTTTTAAAAATGTAGGGCCTCATAGGAGATGTTATAGTGATATAATGAACAGCATTCTCAACATTTTTTTATAGCATACTTCAAATTACTTGTGGCTACTTAGGAGGTCCTCCAATATAAGCTGAAGGCAATATATTAATAAAAACTAGTGAAGACGATACATTAAAAAATATCCTCTATAGTTCCTTGTAGAATATTAAGCATTCAGTAAGTGCAAAATAATTGCATGTTCAAAGTGAAAATGGGAACTAGGGTTTTTATAGGGGGAAAAATATTTTTGATGAATTCCCCAGAAGAAGCTGGCTGGCTGAAGTAGAGATGGAAATTCTCCCTTCTGCCTGCTGAAATCATCACTTTTCCTTTTAGGGCCTTGAACTGATTGGATTATACTTCTCTCATTGTTGAAGTTAATCTCCTCAGCAGATTGACATGTACCCAGTCATAGATGCAAACAACTTACTGATAATTTAAATCCACGAAATATCCTCATGGTGACAACCTGGACAGTGTTTGTTTGAGCAAACAACTGGACACCATAACCTGGTAAAGTTGACACATGCTCAACTTAATCATCAGGGTCCACCCCTTGTCAACTTGGCTCCCATCTCCTTAAACCATATTTAATTTCTAAATAAAAACAATGGGAGTCATATTTTCACCAAACAATACTCAACTGTCTTGCATACAACCAGAAATTCACTAACTTTTCCCAGAATACGGTGCAAGTCCTTGGGTAATAGTCACTCTTATACTTTATATCCTATAACTTCAATATTGTGACATGAAGTTAACAGAATTTATGTCATATGATAAGGGGATAAGGTAGTGTATTAGTCAGCCAAAAGGGTGCTGATGCAAAGTACCAGAAATCGGTTGGCTTTTATAAAGGGTATTTATTTGGGGTAGGAGCTTACAGTCACAAGGCCATAAAGAGTAGGTTACTTCCCTCACCAAAGTCAGTTGCCACATGTTGGAGCAAGATAGCTGCCTCTTCCTCTTAAGGCTCCAGGGTCTCAGCTTCTTCTGATCTCAGCTGTAGGCTGGCATAAGGCTCATCTCTCTTCCTGCGGCTCATCTCTTTTTGGGCTCAGCTGCTCTGCTCTCTCCACAAAGCCAGCTGTAAAATATGAGGTGAATGGCCTGGCTCTCTCTCTAGGGCTCCAGTGTCAAAACTAAGCTCTCTTCTCTACCGTGTCATTTTCTGTGTGAGTGTCCCCACCAAGGGGGAGAGAACTCAACGTCCTACTGATGTGGTCAAATCAAAGCCCCAATCTTAATTCAATCAAGTAAAAGTGAAACCTCTGAATTTAATACAATCAAAGGGTATCACACCCAGAGGAACAGACCAGTTTACAAACATAATCAAGATCTCTTCTGGAATTCATAAATAATATCAAGCTGCCACAGATAGGAAAGAAAACAAAGATATTTTCTTTATGTATATATACAAACATACTCAAAACAAGGAAGAAATATTCATAACCATTACATCCCTCATTTCTGTAACTGGCCATGTGGTCATAGCTCATATTTATAACTACCTTATTCCATAACCCTTTCCATATTCCCTTTACCCTCAGCAAGCATTTCAGCTGGCAATGATTTTCGGCTGGTGGAGTGACCCAAACCTTTGTTCCTTACATTTCTGAGTCATTGTTAGTCCTTCCTCGATTGAGTTGTTGCAGTTTTCCATTGTCTTTAATCACAGGGCATGGTAGTACTAAGAGACAACTTGAGGGATCGCCTTTATTCCAGGCAAACTCTTCTTTACTCCCATTGTGTAGTAGCAGTCCTATTTACCCTGGACAATCATGATCAATCACCCCAGCCAGTACAGTAATTCCCTTCTTTGCCTGTTGATTCAGAGGCATGAGGAGCCCAAAGTGACCAGGTGGCAGTCTTAATTTCAAGTTCTATGGAATCATTGTTGTGTCTCCTGGTGGAAGCAATCCTCCTTTTGGAATTAAGACCTGTAGGCCAGCTGAGCTTAAGGTTGCAGGGACAGGACGCAAAAATTTTTCTAGCGGATCATTAGGGGTAATATTGAGTTGTGCCACTCTCATTTCCACCCCTTGATTCCTGGACTTGAGTTCTGGCTATTGCAGAAACAGCACTATAGACTGGACACTGATTTAGAACATACATAACTTTCTGGAGAATATTGCTCTATAGCTCAGCAAGGTACTGTCACCCAGTTGGTGCCATAATTGGGTCTTCTAAAGGCCACTCCACCATTCTATGAACCCAGCTGCTTCAGGATGATGGGGAACATGGTAAGACCAGTGACTTCCATGAGCATGTGCCGATTCCCACACTTCATTTGCTGTGAAGTGGCTTCCTTGATCAGAAGCAATGCTGTGTGGAATATCATGATGGTGGATAAGGTATTAGCTAAGTCCACAGATGGTAGTTTTGGCAGAAGCATTGTGTGCACAGAAGGCAAAGCCATATGCGGAGTATGTGTTGTATTAAATCTGCCAAAAGGGTGCTGATGCAAAGTACCAGCAATCTGTTGGCTTTTATAAAGGGAATTTATTTGGGGTAAAAGCTTACAGTTCCAAGGCCCTAAAGAGTCCAACTCAAAGTTGCTTTCTCACCAAAGTCAATTGCCATGTGTTGAAGCAAGATAGTGGCTGATCTCTGCCTGGTCTCTCTTTCCAGGGTCTCCTCTTCCTCTTGAGGCTCTGTGGGCCTAGCTTCTCCCCATTCTCAGCTGTAGGCTCACATAGGGCTTGTCTCTCAGGGCTTCTTATATCAGTCTTGACTCTCTTCCCAAGGTGAGCTGCAAACTATCAGGCAAATGGCTCATCTTACTTCCGGGGTCCCAGGATCAAAAATGACAGCCCTCTCTCTCTTCCCATGTGTTTTCTTGAGTGAGTGTCCATTTATATCAACCCACCAAGGGGGCGGGGACTCAACCCCTTGGTGGAATCAAAGTCCTAATCTTAACAGTTAATTTAATCAAAAGCCCCTCAACTGAATCCAATATAATCAAAAGGTATCACACTCAGAAGAATAGATAGTTTACATACATAATCTTCCTCTTTTTGAGATTCACAAAAATCTCAAACTGTTACATGTTTCTATTCCAGTTAGAACAAAATGCTGCTCCGTCCATGATGGAAATGGTCCAATGTAATCAATCTGCCACCAAGTAGCCATAGGTGGAACTGAATGTTGCTATCTGCAGATGGCAAATTGGTCATTCAGCAGTGGCTGTAGCCAGGTCAGCCTTGGTGAATGGAAGTCCATGTTGCTGAGCCCATACATAACCTCCATCCCTACCACCTTGGCTACTTTGTTCATGAGCCCATTGGGCAATGACAGGAATGGCTGGGGAAAGAAGCTGATTGGTATCACAGAGTGGGTCATTCTATCCACTTGATTATTAAAATCTTTCACTGCTGAATTCACCCACTAGAGAACATTTACATGGGACATACAAATCTTCATGTTTTTTGTCCACTCAGAAATGTCTATCCATATACTGCTCCCCCAGACCTTTGTGTCACCAATTTTCCAATCACGTGCCTCCCAAGTCCCTGACCATCTAGCCAAACCATTGGCAACACCCCTGAATCAGTGTACAAATGGACTTCTGACCATTTCTCCTTCCAAGCAAAATGAACACCCAGTGCACTGCTCAGACTTCTGCCCACTGAGAGGATTTCTCTTTATCACTGTCTTCAGAGATGTCCCAGAAACAGCCTGTAGTGCTGTAGCTGTCCACTTTGGTATGGTATTTGTATATCAAGCAGAATCATCTGTTAACTAGGTCTGAGTTTTCTCTTTCTCAGTCAACTGATCTGAAGGAACTCCCCAAGAAGCCATAGCTGTGGGCTGGGCAAGAGAATTTAATGTGGCAGGACATGGGCATTAGGGCCAATCCTCATGTAACTTATTTGTGCTTTCAGGGCCTTTCTCATATATACCACTTCCATTTTTTGATTGAGTGCTGTGTTCACACCCAACTTTATGGCTTGGTATGTTGGACAACACCCAGTTCATGACAGGCAACTCAGGTCTCATTATAATTTGGTGGCCCATGGATAAGCGTTCAGTCTGTACTAAAGCCCAGCAGCAGGCCAAAAGCTGTTTCTTAAAAGGACAGTGGTTATCTGCAGATGATGGCAGAGCTTTGCTACACAATCCTAAGGGTCTACACTGTGACTCTCCTATAGGGCCTGCCAAAGGCTCCAGATAGCATCTCTATTTGCCACTGACATTTCCAACACCATTGGATCTGCTGGATAATATGGCCCAATTGGCAGAACAGTTTGCATAGCAGCCTTGACCTGTCACAGAACCTCTCTTGTTCCAGTCCCCACTCAAAACTAGCAACTTTTCGGGTCAGTTGGTAAATGGACCAGAGCACACTAAAAAATGGGGAATATGTTGTTTCCAAAATCCAAAGAGGCCAACTAGGCATAGGAGGTGCCATATGCAACAGCTTGTGCTTCACCTTAGATGGGATATCTCAACATACCCACACCATGCACACCTAGAAATTTCACTTAGGTGGAAGGACCCTGAATTTTTGTTGGATTTATCTCCCACCCTCTGACATATAAATACCTTACCAATAAGTATACAGTAGTTGCTATTTCTTGCTTACTAGATCCAGTCAACATGATATCATCAATATAATGGACAAGAGTAATGTCTCATGGGAGGGAGAGACTTACTGATGATTTATATCCATGATACTTTCTCACAATAACAATCAGGCCAGTGCTTGCTTGACCCAACAACTGGACATCAAAACCTGGCCCAGACATATGAACTTAACTATTACAATACCTCTTAGTTTGCCAGGGCTGCTATGACAAATGCCACAAAATGATTGGCTTAAAGCAACAGGAATTTATTCTCTCATGGCTAGATGTCCAACATCAAGGTATTGACAGAGCTTGCTTTCTGCTGGTATCTGTAGCATTCTGGCAGTTCCCAGTTACATGGCAATCTCTCACTCCTTTGAGTCACTCCACTGACTTCTGGCTTCTACTGACTGCATCTGAATTTCTTCTCATTATATTTCTTCCAGTCATACAGATTAAGGCCTACCCTGATTCAATTTGGCCTCATCTAAAAGGGATCTTTGGAGATCCTATTCACAAATGAGTCCATACCTTAATTATATTAACACGAGGCATGGACTCACATGTGTGTGAACCCATTTGTCATACAAAAGACAGGAACATGTCTTTTGCAGGGGACATGATTCAATCCCTAACAATAACATATAGGCAAATCTTCATTTCCTTGGATTTGGCAATGAATTCTTAGACATGACACCAAAATCATGAACAACAAAAGAAACAATAGATAACTTAGACTTCATCAAAATTCAATACTTTTGTGCATTAAAAGGCATTATCAAGAAAGTGAAAAAATAATTTACAGAATGGGAGAAAATAGTTACAAATCATATATGTCATAAGGGCTCAATATCCAGAATATTTAAATAACTTCTATAACTCAATAACAAAAAGACAAATGACCCAATTAAAAAGTCAGCAAAGGACTTGGACAGACATTTTTCCAAAGAGGATATACAAATGGCCAAAAAGCACATGCAAAGATGTTCAACTTCATTATCCATTAGGGAATGCAACTTAAAACCACAATGAGATATAACTTCATACCTACATGGATAAATATTATAAAATTAAAAAAACAAATAAACAGAAAATAACAAGTGTTGAAGAAAATATGAAGAAAGTGGAACCCTCAAGCATTGTTGGTGGTAATGTAATGTGGTACAGCTACTGTGGAAAGCAGTAGAGCAGTTCCTCTAGAAGTTACATGTAGAATTACCATTTGACCTGGCTCTAGCAATTTGTTAGTATTTATGAATTCCAAAAAAGATATTTGATTATCTTTGTAAACTGGTCTGTTTCTCTGGGCATGATAACCCATATTAGATTCAGCTGAGACATCTGATTAAATTATGTTAAGATTAGGGCTTTGATTAGACCACATCATTAGGGCATGCAGGGTTGAGTCCCACCCCCTTTGGTAGGCTATATAAACGGGATGTTTAATCAAGAACACAGAGAAATAGTTACACAGAGAAGATACACAGGGGATCCTGTGCCCTGGGAAGAGAGGTGAGCCTGATAGTCTATAGCTGACCTTGTGAAGAGAATATAACAGCTGAGGCTGGAAAGAAATGAGCCCCGGGAAGAGAGACAAGCCTTATGCCAGCCTACAGCTGAGATTGGAAGAAGCTGGGACCATGGAGCCTGTATTAGTCAGCCAAAGGGGTGCTGATGCAAAATACCAGAAATCATTTGGTCTTTATAAAGGGTATTTATCTGGGGTAGAAATCCACAGTTACCAGGCCATAAAGCATAAATTTCTTCCCTCACCAAAGTCCATTGCCATGTGTTGGAGCAAGACAGCTGCCGACGTTTGCCAGGGTTCAGGCTTCTTGGGTTCCTCTCTTCCCGGGGCTGCGTTACTATCCAGGCTTAGCGCCTCTGTTTCCTCCACAAGGCCAGCTGTAGACTATCAGGCAAATGGCTTGTCTCTATCCCCGAGCCTTCTCTCTTTCCTCACGACCAAGCTCTCTTACTTCCCGGGTCTCCAGCTCAAGACTCCAACATCAAAACTGCTTCAACACTGTCCTTTGCCATGTCTTTTATCTTCGATTCCCCCACCCACCAAGGGGTGGGGCTCAACACCCTACTGACGTGGCCCAATTAATGCCCTAATCATAACTTAATCGTGCCCAGATTAGCAGACCAGTTTACAAGCATGATCCAGTATGTATTTTTGGAATTCATAATTACATCAAACTGCCCAATGGCTACAGAGCCTTAAGAGGAAGAGGAATGCGGAACCCAAACAGACATTGCCTGTCATCTTTAACACGTGGCAACAGACTTCAGGTGAGAATGTACCTCTTATGGTATCTTGAGTTGGACTCTTTAGGGACTTGTGACTATAAGCTTCTACCCCAAATACATGCCCTTTATAAAAGCCAACAGATTTCTGGTACTTTGCATGAGCATCCCTTTGGCTAACACACTGGAAACTCCACTCCTAGGTATATACCCAAAGGAATCGAAAATGGAGACTCAAATACTTGTATACCAATATTCATGATAGCATTATTTATAAAGCTCTAAAGGTGGAAACCACCCAAGTGCCCACCGACAGATAAATGGATAAACAAAATGTGGCACATACACACATGAAATATTATTCAGTGCAAAAGGAATGAAGTTCTGATACATGCTACAATAAGCAAGACACAGAAGGACAAATATTGTATGATTTCATTTATATGAAATATCTAGAAATAGCAAATTTGTATACACAGAAAATAGGTAAGAGAATACCAGGGGTTCAGGGGAGTAGAGAAATGGAAGTTGTTGCTTGATGTGTGCAAAATGTTCGCAAATTTTAGAAATTTTGAAATAAAAAATATAAAAGCAAATAAATATCAAGAGTAGGAGAAAGAGTGAAGCTAAGTGACCCTAAATTCTATGCCTCCAACAAGCATTACAGACACACAAAGTTTTTAGAGGTGCCAAAATTCACTAGAAAGGAGAAAAATGTTAAATGAAGGTTTTTGAGTAGCTTGTTATTATTCAGTTTAAGAACTCTATGTAAATTCAATATTTCCCCAGAACACAGCACTTACATATTATGAGAGAAAAAGTTCTTTGTCACCCCTTCAGAAACTACTACTATAGGTCCACAACCCCTTATTAGAAATTTGTTGGTCAGATGTATTTTCAGATTTCAGAATTTTGTTTAGAAGTGTGTCTACCATATATTATGCAACAGCTCCAGTAAGGAACGCACTGTAAGAAAACACTTTAATATTTATGTAGAAAACAGACGGGTATTCATACTGAGTATACAGTTACACCGAGCCCAAGGTCAATTCAGGTTGGATTTTACTACCAAAGGATTTAGGAAAGACTGATAAGAGTAGGTCCTATAATGATATATTAATTTGAAATCTAGTTCTTTATAGTTTATATGTAGTTCAAAGCCAGTGTAAACTTTTAGTCTTTCCTTCCACAAAAAAATGAAGCAGTGAATTTCAAATGAAAAATGAAACGATGCATTTTATTTTAGCAGGCAAATGTAAAAGGGACTATCCTGTGAAACTAAATTTACTATATTATGATCTTTCAGACTTGCTTAGTTTCACTCTGGTTAACAACTCCATCTCCTAGCTCCAGAGCAAAAGACATCAGATCAGCCCCAAGCTTGCTGTGTGAGCATCCCTGGGGGCTTCAAGGACATTGGGCAGCAGAAAAAAGTTGATGAAAAGGTAGGGAGGCCCCGGAAGGCGCATTGTGCTGCAGCTTATCTGAGCTGGGCAAACTTCAACCTCAGAGAATGAAGAGAAAGAGAGACCAAGTGGAGATCTGTGTGGTCACTGTTCTCTTGTCAGGACGCAAGGGGACAATAAAGTTCCTCTATAAGGCTTTGGTAAACGTCTTGTCTTGGGGGCTGCAAAAAGCGCCGCATTGGGAACGCAGAGGAAATGCTGGTAAGCCGGCTTTGAGTAAGACAAAAAGGGAAACGGAGCAAAAGGGCGCTGTCTTCTATAAGTTGCGTGAAGACAGGTCTGAGTCATCTGTCCTGGCAACCTCCGCAGAGGGTTGGATTCCTGCGTGGGCGGAGTGTGACCGCTGGAGTCGACGGACACTTACTGCACCGGCGTACTTGGACTGCTCTCCAGGGGTACCTCCACTCTCTCCAGGGTGGGCAGCACAGAATGTAACTCCTGCGGAGGTCGCCGGTGGGAGGCCGGGCCGGGGCCCGCGACAGCGCAGGCCCGGTCCGCCCCTGCCTTCGAGCGCGGGGCGGGACTTTCGCGGCTTTCCGTCCAATCCCCGTTCTCCGACCACTGCGGGGCGGGGCGCTCACGGCTCTCGGTTTAGTTCCCCCGCTTGCTGCTGGTGAGGGAGAGCGGGTTGGCGTTGGCGTCTGTTGGCCGTGGCGGAGGTGAGGAGTAGGCCGGGAGGTCGCGCAGTTCTGCAGAGGTCGTCCACCTTCCCTTGCTAACCCTTCCGCTCCTGGGCGGAAGAAAGTTAAGTTGTGTAGAATAGAGAATTCTAGAGTGTGGTGGAGGTGCCCGAACTTGACGGGGATGTCGCTGTCGTTCGGCTTCTCGCCTGCCGGGTTCGTAGAGCACCTGAGATTGGGCCGCTGGGCTGGGCCGTCGAGATGCTTGCTTAGGTTTCTCTCGCTTGGTGGTTTCTTGAGTGTGCAGAGCTGCCTTGGGTTATTGGGGGTTGCCTCTGAGTCTCTATCGCCCGTTGCTTCTCCCTGCCTCTGACTCCGAGCTTCGCACCCGGGCTTGCCTGGTGTGTGTGGGAGAGAGCCAAGTGCTGAACCGGAGAACGTTGCATCTCGCGGACCCTTCTCATTAAAAGGAGTGCATTTGTTCGAAGACCTGGTTAATCCTGTAGTAGTTTAATCCAGTTCTCTGTTGGTGTTCATTTGCGTGTGTTTGCAGTGATTCGCAGAAGTTTTAGTCTTGGGCCCTCCCAGCCTAGGGGCATATAGCTAGAAAGTGTCTGAGTTGGTATTTGCACCCATGTCTACATTTGCATTAGATGAAAAGTTCTGTTTATGGATGGTTAAGGTGGAGTGGAACCAAAGTCATTAGATAGGAAGAAGCTGAGAAACTATGAGATCACTGCAATACCTCCTTTTTGGTTTGTCTCTTTGTATTAAGCTAAGCTTTTCAGCAGCATGAACAAGGTGGAAGTTTCTGTTTTCATACATCTACAGGTAGAGAAGTCCAGGGTCAGTGGGAGATTTTGGCAACTTAATATTTGGCTTACATAAATGGGTCCAAAGTGCTGCTCTAGTTGGCACCACCCACTCGGCATTGAGAATGTGTGAAAGTACAGGGAGAACATAAACAATCCTTTCGAAGGGAATGACCTGCAATTGACAGATATATCACAAGGCCACACTGAGCTCCAAGAAAGGTTGCTAAAGATACTTTCTGGCTGGATGGCTTTATGCCCAGCTAAAAGTTAGGATTTTTCATTAAAAATGGGGGGAAAAAAATATTGGCAGGAAGCAGTCTCTGCAACACATCTGTTTTTGATAATGCATAATTTAGTAACCTTTAATTAGAGGTATATTCTGTTTGACTTTGCTATTTGTTTTAAAAAGTAGTTTGAAAAGAAAAGAAAAGAAAAAAATGGTTTGACAAGACAGAAAATTATTATTCAATGTTAATTTATTGGGAAGCGGATGTGGCTCAAGCATTTGGGCTCCCATCTACCATATAGGAGGTCCAGGATTCAATTCCTGGGGCATCCTGGTGAAGGCAAGCTGGCCTACGCAGGAGTGCTAGCCCAAGTGGAGAGCTGGTGCAGCAAAATGACGCAACAGAAAGAGACACAGAGGAGAGACGGTAAGAGACACAGCAGACCGGGGAGCTGAGGTGGCACAAGAGACTGAGCACCTCTCTCCATTCCGGAAGGTCCCAGGATGGGTTCCTGGTGCTGCCTAAAGAGAAGACAGGCAGACACAGAAGAACACACAGTGAATGGACACAGAGAGCAGACAGTGAATGCAAAAACAATGGTGGGGGGGCGGGGGGGAGAATAAATAAATAAATCTTAAAAAAAAAATTAGTTTATTGATTTTCCCATTGCTATTTAAATATATAATTTTTTTAAAAGGAGGTACTGGGATTGAACCCAGGACCATGTACAAGGGAAGCAGGTGCTCAACCGCTTGACCTGCATTCATCTGCTCCCCTAAATATATAATTTAATTTATAAAGTCTTCTTGAAGAAATCTCATTTTTTATTTAGCACTTGTACACCTTACTCATTTTTCTGGGTTAGGTGATTTCTTTGAAAATCATAAATTTGTGAAAAATGTTTAAGATTTTGTACTTTGGGATACTTGAAACTAGGCCTCATACCATGTGCGTATTTTGATTACAGCAGATTTATGTAGTTTGTTACAGAGAGCCTTCTCTACAGTTGAATGAGTCTTCCAAAACTGTTTTAGTTTTCTGGCTCTTAAATCAAATACTATGCAATAGGCTGGCTTATATGGGAATTTATTGGCTCACAGTTTTGTGGCTGTAAAAAGTCCCAAATCAAGGTGTCATCAAGGCATGCTTTCTTTCAGAAGATTGTGGCATTCTGGGGCTGACTGCTGGCAATACTTGGTCTTTGGTTTTTCTGTCACATGGCCTTACACATGGCAAACTCTCCTGTCTTCTCCTTTTCTCTTCCTGTTCTCTTGACTTCCAGCCTCGGGCTGTTCCCTGCATTTTTCTCCTCTGAGGCCTTCTCTATAAGGCATCCAGTAATAGGATTAAGGCCCATCCTGGCTCAGTCAGTCCACACCTTAACTGAAGTAACCTTATCAAAAGGTCCTATTTACTAGAGTTGGCACAACATCTTTTCATACTTTGCTTCACAAAGTTCTCTGTCTCAGCCTGTAATTATTTTCTACTCATCCTAATTCTACCTACCTATCTAGACTTACTTCAGCTCCTCTCACTTCCTATAACATTGCCTTTGTATAGAGAAAAGATTGTGATCTTTGGAGTCAAATAGATCTGCATTTGAGTCCTGGGTACTAGCTTTTTAAAATTACTCAATTTCTCTGGGTTTGGTTTATTCATGTGTAAAATGACTGTAAGTGACACCTTTCATAGAGATATTCTGAAGATTTAGGAGATAACACATTTTTTATAAAACCTAGTTCAGTACCTGGTAAATAGTAGATTCTCAATAAATTATACTGATCCCACTGATCACCCTTTGACTTCTAGCACCCTGAATTTGCACTTATATACTGTACATAATGTCTTTTTTTTTTTTTTTATAAGATGATTTTCTTTCTCTGCCAAGTTTATAAATTCCTTAAGAACTGGGGCCAGGGAAGTGGATGTGGCTCAAGTGATTAGGCTTCCGTCTTCCATATAGGAGGTCCCGGACCTTCTGTTGAAAAGCAAGCTGACCTGTGAGGTGAGCTGGCCCATGCGGAGTGGTGGCCCACACGGAGTGCTGGCCCATGCGCCATGTGGAGTGCTGGCCTGTGCAGGAGTGGTGGTTCGCACGGAGTGCTGGCCCATGCAGAGAGCTGGCACAGCAAGATGACACAACAAAAAGAGACACAGAAGAGAGACAATGAAAGATGTAGCAGATCAAGGAGCTGAGGTGGTGCAAGAGATTGAGCAGCCTCTCTCCACTTCGGAAGGTCCCAGGATCAGTTCCTGGTGCTGCCTAAAGAGAAGACAAGCAGACACAGAGCACACAGCAAGCGCAAGACAAGGGGGGCAGGGGGGTGTAAATATATTTTTTAGAAAGAAATGGGGCCAAGTCTAGGATCAACTGTGGTCCCTAAATACTGATTGAGTTAATTGCACTTAACATATATAAGAGTCTTTGTGAGACTGAAGATGTGAAGGCTCTTTTTTTTTTTCTTTAGATTTCCTATTTTGATAGCATCATGGAGAATCAGTTGGCTAAATCAACTGAAGAACGAACATTTCAGTACCAGGATTCTCTTCCATCACTGCCTGTTCCTTCACTTGAAGAATCATTAAAGAAATACCTTGAGTCAGGTATGCTCATAATCTTTAAGTATATGTCAATATTATCTGCAACTGAGAAAACTGTGAAACTGTTAGAAGTTGATGAGAGTCTAATTGCTTCTTCCTCCAGATCCAGGATAAAGCATGCTTAACATGTCCAAAACTTTTTTTCTTTCTCTCCTATGTTAATTTTTTCCCTGTAGTACATTTATATAGCTTTCAAAGCCAGATAGTATTATTAGGCTTACAATGAAAGATAGTAGTCCTCTGCCCCATTCTGCACCCTTCTCGTTTATCCCATCCCCTCATTCGAGGATTTTCAAAACTTTTCTCCGTTTATGGTTTCTTTCCACATTTCAGCTAGCACTTTTATAGTGCCATTTCGTGGATCTTTTATTTGTGATATTATGTTAGCTTCCTAAAAAGATGTGGATTTTGCTCCTTTACATCCTCTAAATTCCTCACCACCCCGCACTGCAACGTATAGGCAATCCAACATACCCATACTTTTCTTCTCATTCTCTTAATTTAGTTGTATAAAATCACCATTTGGGATTAAATCAGTGTTCAGGGTTTATGGTCATGCAGTTGTCAATCACAACGAACCATGCAGTATACTTTGATTATAGTACCTTTTTGCTGCAACTTTTTGTTTCTTTTCTCATTTTTCATTTGCTTAGTTTTCTTTGTATCTAGAACTAATTCATTCCTAACTCTTCAGCACTAAAAAAAAATCTCTGAATATTTTAAAATATATCAGATATTCCATAATTCATTTTGTTCTTAGAGGCATCCTTCCTAGAGCCCTTTATACTTCTGGTCCAGTCAGGGTTAGTTTTTCATGAGCTTGCTGAACAACTGTTTTCCTGGGGATCTCCTTTGCCATCATTCTGGCAGTTCTCTTCACCTCGCTCTCCTGTGTTGTATTCCGTTTTCTGGATTCTGTGTCTTCTTCTTTCTTGGTTTACTCCCTTATTTTGTTTGGTGCAATGTATCTTCAGTAGCTACCTGAGAAAGAGTGCCTAGGAGTAAATAAAAGACCTTAAAATCTAAAAATTGTCTTCATTCTATTCTCATATTTGATTGGTTGAGTATAGAAACTAGATTGGAATTGGTTTTTCTTAAAGTGTTTTGAAAGCATTGTTCTTCTTGAAGTCTTATGTCATTCCAATTTTTGATCCTTTATAAATGTGATGTATTTTTAATTTACTCTCTGGATGCATTTCTTAAAATTTATTTAATACTCGGGACCTCGTATGTGGGAGGCCGGCACTCAACCATTGAGCCGCATCGGCTCCCCTGTGTTGGTTTTTTTTCTTTGTTTTGCTTGTTGTTCATTTTTGTTTTTTTTAAAAGGCACTGGAAACCGAACCCGGGACCTCCCATGTGGGAGGCAGGAGCTCAGCTGCTTGAGGTACATCTGCTCCCTTCTGGATGCGTTTAGAATCCATTTTATTTATCCCTAGCATTCTGAAATTTCTTAAGGATGTGTTTTGGTGTGTTGCTTTTTAAAATTCATTTTTGTGGTTACTCAGTGGGTTCTTTTAGTTTAAGAAGCCTGTTCTTCACTTCTGGAGAATTTTAAAATACTGTTTGTTTGGGTTTTTTTTATTTATTTTTAAAGAAGCTTTAGATAACATAAATGTTACATCAAAAATATAAGGGATTCCAATATACCCCCTCCCATCCCCCTCCCTTAATATTGTTTGTTTTTTTTTTTATCATTTTTTTCCTCCCAGTTTTCTTTGCTTTCTTTCTGGAACTTCTATTACTGGGATGTGGGTCCTTCTGGAGTAAACTTTTCATTTCTAAATTTTTTTCCTTCCAGTATTAGTACCTTTGTCTTTTTGGTCTATTTACTGGTTAATAGAGTCAGGCCTTTTTGTTTGTTTGTTTTGCTCTCTGACTCTTCATGAGAGACTTTCCTCAAATATCTTGTGGTTCTTATTCATTCATATTTAAGAGTGAGACCCTGAAAAGCTGATTGGGAACTCTGTGTGCATAGGTTGGGTCTGGCAGCTAGTAGGCTTTATTATAGGATGAAAGGGCAGAGACATAGTGTTTCCATTAGGGTATACCCAAATATGAATTCTCCATTCTTTTGGACTGATCAGTTTCCCCAAAGAGGAATTCTCTCATATCTTGTCTAAAGGGCATAAGCCTGACCACTATTATTTTTGGAGCTGAGTAGAGGAAGAGGGCTGGAGGGCTTATAGTTTGTGTGTACACTTTCATTATAATTCCCTCTTTTTCATTATGGCCTAAAATCCATGGGTTCTGTCCTATCTGGTTCAACTTCTGAGAGTAAACCTTAAGGTTTATGCTGGCATGTGGAAGAAGTTGTCTGGCTTTATTGAACAGAGGACATCTAGAGGGGCGAGTGTGGATGGGTTAGTTGTCAAACTGCTACTTTTAAAGACATTCAAGCAATCTTCCTATTTTGGCTTCATTTTTCCCCTTACATTTGAGATACCCAGTGTTTTGAATTTTTGAACCATTCTGGGATTTTGCTGCACAGATTGGCTTTCTTCTTGGTTTGTACCTAACCCCACCCTTTTTCCCACCACCCTCTACTCCCCAGATATAGGTATTAACTTTCTCAAATATACGTCAGTCACCATTTACCATGTTGTATTAACCAAAGGGGTGCTGATGCAAAACACCAGAAATCGGTTGGTTTTTATAAAGGGTATTTATTTGGGGTAGAAGCTTACAGTTACCAGGCCATAAATCATAAGTTTCTTCCTTCGCCAAAATCTGTTGCCATGTGTTGGAGCATGACAGCTGCTGATGTTTGCCAGGGTTCAGGCTTCTTGGGTTTCTCTCTTCCCGGGG